>JYFJ02005689.1:0-23456 GCA_000934665.2 Catajapyx aquilonaris
GTTGCTCTAATGAGTGTCACTACCTTCAGGTGGAAGGACATCATTATCAGCCCGCGCCATCTACCTTAGGCTCAGAACTTATTGGACGACCCTCGTAGGTCAGCCCTGCTTCCTGATCGTCATTTTACCCTTCTTGGCTGTAAACAGTGCGTCAACGCTATTTTCTCAAGTTCACGATCAAAACATGACACGCAATGATGAGGGTAACCCGATAACTCTTTATTGCCACGTGATTCGTGTCCCAGATGTTGTTTTTTTTTTGCACCTGATTTACAGCCTGGATTAAAAAGACCTGGCTTCATATCGCCCAGTTGCGTCACTGCAGTTGTCATGGATACCGTTTCCCACAATTTTACTTCTCTCTCTAGCGCCTTTTGAAAGGTAGGCCTAAGCCAAGTTGATCCAGGTCGATGAGGAGGGTACTGGAGATACATTGATGTGACGCACACAATGCTGATTGAGTCACACCTATTGGTCATGCTCGTACACAGAGATTGGTGGATATTGCCAGTAAATTTGGCGGGTCGGATGTGCACGACATTGGTGAAAGTGGAAAGGTATGTCGTGTGTAAGAGATCGAGGTCTAGGTAGGTTGCAGAAGGGTAGGTGAGAGGAGAAGGAACTCATCTTCCATTCACTTGCACGGATTTGGCTAATTCAATCGACCTCGTGCTTGTTCTCCTCAAGGTGTCCGCATGTTTTCATGCTTAAATTGGGATGGGAGCAGCTTTGGCCTATACCCTTTAGGGGGCCTATGAAAGGGTATTTCCGGTATTGATATTAAATGCAGCTGACAAGGTACAAAGAGAGCATATATAAATGAGCGATACCAATTTTAATGGGGATGCCATAAGTGGCAAATTCATAACTATGCAGTATTACATTTTTTCACTCCTTTACAGTGATGTATGTAGGTCGCCCAACACTGCACCTATTTTATTTAAAAAAATTAACCTGTTGGATATTCATAGTCCGGCTCGGAACTATAGTGGCAGTCGGATCCACCATCTTATTGCAAAACAATTTCCAACCTGACCCCCCAAAAAGTATTTTACGATAACGTGGGACACAATGTAGAAAACAATGCAGTCATCAATATTCCACTGGTTTCAGGCAGCAGGCCTACCATGGAATGCAAATTATAGAAAAAGTAGACAAGTGTACGCAAAGAAAAAGAGCAACACAGCCGTCCATGCAGAGGCTTTATTATGCAACCCATCATCCGGTGGGTGGAGTGTGGTTTTGCGATGAGGAAGGTTCTGGAACCAGTTAAGTCGTTTAACTTCTGAATCCGACTTTGATCAGTCTTGTTTATTCCCGGTTGAAATTCTCTAGAGCTGTGTTTCTCAACCTTTTTTGATCATCACTGCCCATTACTTTGGCCACCATACTCGTCTAATCAAATTTCCATTTACCAGTAAAATTCATATGAAGATTGGAATTTTTCATCAGTCACTACCCATTTGGAGGTTCCCCATGGCCCACTAGCGGACCACGCCCCGCACTTCGAGAAATGGCTCTAGAAATATGTTCTGCAGAAACACGTTTTAAAAATTTGCAAATTGTGACTTTTTCTGCACCATTAACATGCACAATTTGGATCAAAGAACAGTTACACCACCCGTATCAAACGACGCATCGTTACCAATTTACCCAACAGCCCATTCGCATTCTTCATTCAGTTTCAGGAAATTCGCAAGGATATCGCCATTCATCTCAGCAATAAAAGGTTTTCTTCAGCCTCCTCCAGGGAATACGCTCTATAGCATTGAACAGCAATAGGCAACTCCAGATTCTGCTATTTTATAAACTGCATGGAAAGAATGTACTGCACAGGCTCCTTGCTCTCACATAGCGCATCACTGACTCATAGGTTCAAAGTGGTACTTCTTTTGGGAGTGCTACGATTTTACACTACCCTGAATTCTCTACGTATAGGCTAGCTATATACACAATTTGTACAGTACAAGCAGGTAATTTTGTTACTTCCTTGTCTGCCTACGTCCTGGTAGGTTACTAGTTTATTAATTTTTATTATTACTCGAAGCACCCTGAAACATTCAAGTGACAGTGCACATGCTTTCGTACGTCACTGAGGCCGATTACCAACAAACATTTGTAAATTTGCTCCCACGACTTCCTGGTGTGGAAAGCATCGTAAATCTTTTCGAAGCAACGCACGCAATATCACGCACCAAGTCCCCAGCGATAATCAGGCTATTCTGCAAGGTTACGTATATATCATACATCCTTCCAGCTTCCGTCGAAATGTTCCTAATCGAAACGCCCGGACCCCACAGGCTATTACGCAACGCCCGAACTGTTGGCAACAATCACACGGCACGTTTCAGTATATTGCTAGTGCCAAATAAGGCGAAAGTGTCCTGACGAATCGAGCCGAAGCACGTGCGGAATGCTAGAAATGCACACGGTTGACATGCTGCTGACGTCACATTGACGACAGTAATTTTTTTTGGTGTGTGCGCTTCGTAAACAGTGACTGTAAGTGATGGGGATTTATTGAAATACGGGACTCAAGCTAGAAGTCGCTTGATAAGAAATGGCCAAAGTTCACCGACATGCTGTCCTATATAGCGCTATACCTTGTGCTATACACAAACCAATAACGCGCTCCTATTTTTTCCAGAAGAAAATGACGTTCTCAATAAGTCTTCCGTTGGATAGCGTAAAGTGGAGCGGAACTTTACATTTACTAAAGTCGCGGATGCCGCAAGAACCGCATCCCGTTCTTCTCGTGTATTTATATCTCATTACCATACGCAATGATAATGGATGCGCGTCACATCTCTGCGCAATCCGCTTTCCGCAGGATACTCCGATTGATGGGGCGATAGTGCGCAATCTTGGCCTATTTGCAAATTTCACTCAGTCATACGGTTTCCCAAGAATTCATCAAAATTGAACCTCGTGTTCCGGCGTAGTCACCATCTCACAACATACTAATCAGCTCTAATGATAACAAATTCGAGCGGGTTATGCCACCGCATAATCGCCGTCTTTCTCTAATTTGCCTCCAGCAACAACCTTGCACCCTTCAAAAAAATTAGCCAACAAACAATTAAAAGAGCATCCCACGGGGATGGGCGTGGCTAAGTCAACCACGGCCACTCTTCAGTAAACCTCACAGGCGCTGTCGTCATCAGAAAATGGATCTGTTTCACTTTGACCCCAATCAGAAGCAAGGTCCGTGGGTAAAGGTGGAGTGCTGGAACCGCGAGGTGAATGAATGACCTTAACTTCCTTCTGACGTCACTGCTGGGTTAAAGAAAACCCTTGTAAACAAGCTTATGGCATTACCGCACGCCGTATTCACCATCGATCCATCCGTAGATATATTTTTTCCCCCCGCCCCTCTTGTGCTGCCGCCTGCTTCCAATATATGGATATCTGTGCCGGGTTATGGCATGTATCAGGTGTCAATTGGCGTCACGTTTCTGTTCCGTATGACGTGGGATGAGACGCCATGTGAATTGCCCGCTTGCATGAAATTGCCTGGAATAATTCATAAAAGCGGTGCATTGATTGCGGGGCAGGGCACCACCTATATATCTAATCAATCCGGAACGCGATAGTCTCATATTAAGTGGCCTTTGACCTGGGATAATTATACAATGGATGACACATGTGCGATTCTTAGATATATGTTATTACTAGGAAGGAGACAGTCACCCCTGCTGACAACACTTCGTCTCGGAACTGTCTATTTGCGTTCAATTCAGCAACCCCGTCAGATTAACATTCCGGAAGTTCTTCTGGGTTCGACATTCTGTGCTGGAATTCCGCCTATATGGGGGTTTTCCCCTTCAGTTCGGAATTCTATGTAATTTTCTATCTCACCTATTTGGCGAGTGTTAACTGCTCTTTTAACGGCTCTATTGAATCAACCGGTATAGTTAAGCAGAAATTAAGCTGTTTGAAATAAACAAGAATACTATATCATTTCTCTTAAATATATACCGTTTAGAAAGTTACAAACGTCAGATATGACTTAAACGGCACGTTATCAAGTTCCGTACACGCTAGACAAGAAAAGCTACATGTTCAAATTATGACGTACAGCACAATCTACAGACTATATACAGTATACATCACGGGACACGCGTCGCAGGCATTCTAATATTCACTGCAGCACAGCAGCAACAGATCGTCTATAGAGAATCCTAAATACAGCTCTTAATTTATACCGCGCCATAAAATAAAATAAATCTAACCTGCGGTCCACAATTATGACTTTCAATACGATTACTTACATTTGCCGATTTGGCGATATCAATTCGTGTTATGCGACGCCATACATAAATAACAAATGAATCACTTCTGATATCAGAACGTAATCGAACAATGTGTATTCAATATACATTGTATAAGCTACATACATTGTCTTCCGCCTCCACCGAGTCCAAGGAGGCCCAGTAATATTTCGCGTAAATCAAAGGTATATTCGACATCATTCCGGTTCACTACGCTCCTTGCCATCATTACCACTTATCAGAAAGATATCTCATGTTTACATAACTGAGGAGCGTCATTTTAAAGGGATCGGCTGATAACCGCAAAGATAGAAGCGCGAGAAACACTCCAGTGACGTCAGCCTACTACGATCATTCCCAGGAGGTACATTCGCAGGCATTCTTCACACGAATTTAGGAAGATCCATCACGCACAAGTGCAACGGACACTGCTGACGTCGCGTCGCTCTGTTGGAGTCGACACCACGTACTACTGATTAAGACACTTAAGAAGACCGAAAGCCGTGGCTGGGGATTATCCGGAGCATTTAATTAATATGCCCATATGGGTCTTGCCACTTGTCCCATGCATCTGCGCTCGCTGGATATCGCGCGTCATATGGCTACACTGACTCAGACTCAGGACAGGTGCCGACAGACATAGATAATAATGGTCACAGTGTAACCTGTTGAACTACAATTCCTTCTCAATGCAATATAGTCCAGCGTTAAAAACTACGACCCTCTGGAAATTACCTTTATGCACTTATTGTTAGTGGACCAAACCTTAACATCAAAGGACAGACTTCCTCCTTTTCATGGCTTCTGCAAGTCGGGGCTATCACCTGGCAACTAATAGAAGCGGATTATACATGCAATAGCGCTTTAATATGGAGATGACTATAAGTATACATAACGTCCACCTTCTCTCTGCAATCAAGCTTACGTGTGCGCACCATTGTGTTAGTTTGGCGAATATTGTGTGGCATCACGGCAGCAGAATATTATACACAATTATCTCATGAATAGGCGGTATATAATAATGGAACGCCTTTCTTCGAATTAAAATGGTGCTCAGGAAAATGCTGAACCAAATATCACAAGTCCATGTTACAGTAAGTACAAGCAGCAATTAATTCCATATGCTGCAGTATGTTCTTCTNAGAAAATCCCCCCCCCCCCCCAGTACACTGTATAACGATCGTATAATACGCGCGTTTACAAAAAAAAAAAAAAAAGAGTGGCGAAATGGATTGCTTACACACAAAACTAAGTGCGTTTACTGCCTGTGAATTACTGTTATAACATCATCACAATTATCATTATTACCAATACTAACACTTGACGGCAATGTCACAAGCAAGTGTCAATGTCAGCAAAACAATATTTCCACATGGAAGTGATTCGGCACCCTGTGCGAATTATTTCCCCTTGACAACTGGAAGTTCATCTACCAAATCTTTCCCGTCGACAGGTCTTCAATCTTAGCCTATTTACATTAAGTGGCCCTAAAAACCAAATCGGCTATAAACTGATCAGTCAATTGAAAGAATAAAGAAACCCGTTCGCGTTCACATCATAATAAGCACAAGAACACACTGAGGTAGGTTACTTCAAAAAAGCCCCCCCCCCCCCCCCTATGTTCAAGGGTATACACCTGCCAGTCCCATCTCATCGTGCACAAGAACCTGACGGCAAGAAATGTTGCGGTATAGCAACCTCACGTCACAATTGCGGCACTGAATGTGGCAATGACAAATTCCAAACTAAGCTACTTTGAACACATCCCAATGCTAATTACTCAATAAAGCCGCAATATCCGCACCCGAATAATAGCAAGTCACTATTAACCTCCCATTGGCAAGAATATAACGCACCGCATGTCAGGGTCATCCCTTTTACAAGTGCATGATGGTGTGACTTGCCACAGGCTTCAAAATCTGGGGGACTTCCCCGAGTCCTTGAGACCGAGTCACGCAAGGTAATCCTTTTTGCACATTTTACCCGCTTCACCTCACCTAAATGGTACCTGACCCAGTCCGCAAAGCCCATTGGCGTCCGGCCGTCTATTCCGTCGACGGTTCCCCGGATGGACAGGAAATACCCCAATTATCCGGGTGGGATCGATTCGGAAAGAGGATTTATTGCGCTCAAAATTGCGACATGTTGTGGTACGTGTTTGTCATCCCAACATCTTGTTGGACCAGTTCTTCTATCCATATCTGGGGCAGCATGGGAGACACCCCTGCCAGCTATATGAGGGCCTATCGCTATCCCCCACCCCCGTTTTTGGAGCGGGGTTTGGGGGTAGGAGTTTCGTATAACCACTGCTCAGATCAATATTGGGCCATTAAGAATGCCGACATTGGAGTTGCTTGGCGGCCTTCGTTTGTCATCGACGTGGCTGCCATCTGGGACTCTCGGCCTACAGACGTCGGCAATGCAGGACTTGTCTGCCACACGCCGTGTTGCGACCCACGTAACTACAGCTGATGTCAACTCTGGTCGACAAAACCATGCATTACATCTGCACAGCAGCCCTTGAAATAACATCATTGGCATGCAGAATGCACATGAACCATCACCTTGTAATGTCATTACCATCCTCATTACAGTGCCATAAATCCATTTTAGACAATCGAGTTGCATTTAGCTATTTCTCCATTAACAATGACCTTCAATATTCCTATATTATGCATTACATGTACTAGTTTGCTTCGGTGTCCCTGTTTCGTCCAAATTGACCCGTTTGCTATGTAATTGTATACGCGTATATTTAGCAGAATTTTTTTACGTTTTCTTATCTGTTGTTGTTGTTGTTGTTGTTATTCAAGTAGCATTCCACAACAGCGTGAACAGTACAAAATGCAGCATTTAATATGCCATCGGTGACAAAATCTGACTTCTTACTCTGGGATATCGCAATACCTCCTGCTAGTTCATAATTTTAAATGTCAGTCCCGCATTTCGCATACCAGAAGGTCACAAAAAAAACCGCAATAAAGGGAACCATTAGGGGCAAACGAGCGATAACACATTATCACTCTGTATCCCCTCCATTTATTCAGACTCATTTCCCACCGGGTTGTGCCAGCGTGAAAAATTAGACCGCCTTTCTACCCCAGACCCTGGATGACGCCAGTACTCATAACGCTCGGCAATGACGCGTCTCTCAGGAAACGCATTGTATCCACACAGAGACGTCAAATAAACTCCGCTGCCTGCCTTGCAATAGGGCAGCTGTTAGCACACGAGCAGCTCCGCACACAGGGAGGTCCACAATGGAGCGTAATTATATGAAAAGGACAGTAAATGGCTGGAACTGGGACCTCGGTGCTTAGGGTGCACATGTCCTTGTGGGGAGCCCCCCCAGTCGAGTCCCTTGAATTGCTCATTTGCGTCCTAGCAGCTTCCCTGTGATGGGGGATCAATAATTCAAGCCAGATCCGCACCCCACCCCTTTTCTACCCCACCCAATTTCACTACCTTCCCCTCCACACACATACCCCCTCGATCCACATGACCTTCTCTGCATGCTGCACCAACCCTAATTCCAGCCCTGCAACAAGTCATTTTCATTCCAGGCCTGGACAGATCGGCCACTGATAGGCCAATCAACGAAGGTCAGGTGTGACATCAGGTGCATGGCTTGTGGCCTATCTGTCAATTTGCACCGCCCCTTTTTCGCACGTGGACCGATAAAACAAGCAAAAAATCCAGTTTTTAAAAACTTCATTGGCTGCTCAGTGACGGATAGGCATACGAGATGCATCGATACAAGTTACGGTACCTTTATCAAAGTGCAGCATGCGACATGAAGTTCAGTATTTGACTGACACTCCACATGCCTGGCAAGCTCAATTCATTTGCATTTTAAAATGTCAATTTGGTCAGTGGTCAGTAATGATGATAGTTGTATCTTGTGTTTACCTAAGAAATAGCAGCCAAAAAATTGCGAAAATTTTATACGTTGTTTTTTTAAAGAAATTGTTCATACACCGATACGAGATTCGCCCAATATTCACCTGATTGTCCGACACCACGTACCGGTATACATATCTACACTCCAACTGAATGGTATGTCAGAATTTTTGGCATGCTTTGTTTTAATTTGAATTTTAAAATTCAAATCACACAGCCATGATTGGACCTGCGTTAGGGTACAATGTGCTGCAGTTTTTTAAAATGCCAACATTTAGTGGGGAGAGAAAATTTTGTGTCAATGAAAATCGGGAAGAGAACGTGCAGTACAATCTGTGACGGACCTGACATGACAGATCGTGGACATGACGCAAAGCTAGCCACAATCAGCCACGGAGGTTATGATGTCAAATTTTCCTGTCCAATCGCTACTTCAAACGACTGCCATTCCCCCGTTCGAATATGTACTCACATGGCAATCCATCAAGACCAATAAAACATGATAATCGGAGACAGCGTGCCAATCATTGAGCTCAGCTAATGACGTCGACCATACTGCGGGACGAGCAGCGAGGGGGCCAGTGACGACAGAAACCCTCTGAGGCAGGGATGCTGCTGCAGCTGCCTGCCGTCATGTGTCCACAGCCCACGTCACTTACGGTTAATGAAGGAAAACCCAGCGAAAAGCCCTAGGTTTACCTGCCCTAATTTAGCATCGCTATCGTGTCGGAGGCCTTCATCCTCTGACTTCACGTAATCCTCGCGCATCCCTGGAATCCCGATAGATACGCAGTATCTGCAACGTGGAACCCGCGAACGCACTTTATCATGCTTTAGAATGCTGGTCGCTACAGAAGATTACCGACGTATCTCGTGGCTACACAGTATGAAGGAGACGGTGAGAAGAAAATCCCACGCTACCTGCGTCATTATTAGAACGATAATCAGATCTATAGAGCTAGAACAAGATCAAGTTACTTTCTGCAGCATCCCATGTAAACCAACGTGACCATCGCCATTAAATGCACGCGTACAGTGAAGGTTACTTATGGATTAAGTTCAGGCTGACTTTCCCCAAAGAATGTCCAGATATTTGTCACAAGTTGAGGTTACAATTTGACATCAAGTGGAGGGAGACAGTTTCGGTCATCTTTATCAGTTCAAATCTGTAACATATGTGGATATTTCCATGTCATTCCAGAGCCGAAAAAAAAGTGTATTCGTGATGAAATGCATGTCTGTTCCCAGCCTTCTAACTGTGACGTGAAGAAAGCAGGAAAATAAGCTCCTCTTACACAAGCTAAAATCTATCCGAGAAAAAATACATTATGAACTTTATATTACACGAATGGGGCGGAACTACTATTAAAGCGGAGACCTTCCGCCCATAAGTTCACCGCTGCAATCTTCATATGACAACTGCAGATCATACATAGTCCAAATTACATAAACTGCCTAAGCCCAATTCTGGCCGTCTTTTTTTTTTTTTTTTTTTGCAATAATTCGAGAAACAATTCTGTAGGAAACGGGTGTGTTGCAGGTAAAGGTACAAATTATAAGTGATCTGTATAGACCTAATTGGTGGATCGATCTATGTTTTAAGACACCAGTGAGTCGCCTAGAAACCTAGTGATGTCTCTGCTTTGACTCCAATGAACAGCAGTAGCATCTATCAGGATCTGTGACGTATGCGTCAATCATACACCTTGGAGGTGAGACATATAATTATCCAGGATTATAGGGAACACGTGGACCCTTTCAATTTGGCAAGGAAATAAAGTCTAGCCTACAACACACCATGCTCCCTCATCCATCTTAATTGTTTAGAACTAGATGTTACAATTAATGCTCTTCTTCTCGGCATTTATTTTTCACTTGAGAAGGTTCCATTATGGAAATAACTCCTCCATTACTTTAACTGTAAGTGTCGATTGCTCACAAGAAACTGAACCGCAATTGAAGCAGTTCGCTCCTTTACAAGGCGCCCATAAAATTCTGTATTAGCGAGAAGTGCAAATATACAGCGGCGCCCAAATTAGAACCCTAAAAGTTATAGTTCACCCGCTCATTGTGCAATTACTATCTCAAGGTCTTGCCTTCGCTGGGGTTGTTAACTCTTTTTTATTAACCTGCTCCGTTTCATGGCTTATAATGAATCGCTGGTGTAAAACTTAAATAGAATAATAACTATCATCAAAGAGCAACGCGCAATCCGCTTGCAAAACTACCCCGAAATCGCACATCCCCGGTTCTTAATGCAGCATTATCCCTAATTCCACCTTGCATTGTTAATAGTGAGAGGATGGCGTAGGTCATGGGATGCGATCCCGAGCCATTAATTTTACTCCTCGGGGTGTTCCAAATTCTCACGCGAGGAAGCCCAGTTCCAAAAATAGGCCCGAACAAAAGGCCACCAAATAACATGTATTATTGTAATCAAAGAGTCTCTAAAGTGGTATGCCGAAAGGATTTCGTAACGCCCTGTTAAGGCAGGACCTTTTCTTCTTTTGGACGGCTTCTACTGAGCGAACTGAAGAGATTTCATCAGGGCCAGGAATTTAAATCGCTTGAAATTCCGGAGGTCCCTACTCAGTAATGGAAGACATGCTCCAGGGATTCCCTCCCCCCAACCACCCAAGCCCCCATTGCCCTCCGCGAATTATATCTACCAGACTGGCTAAAAATTCCGTGGTCATCCAACAAACTTTTCAAAAAACTCCGATTACCAGATTCTATCGAAAGGGCGCGGTGCGTTTGAGAGTTGAATTTCCAAAGTCATTACATGGCACGATTCAGGGCTTTTTTTTTCTCTCTCCCCTTCCTTTTCACTTGACAAAGAGGTCGTTTTAAATCAATCACGCGTATTTAGCAACGAGTTATAAGGTTAGCAGCAGTAAAGCAGCTAAAATCTCGGGCCAAAATCGGGTGGTAGACATGTAATCTACCTTGTCAATAAAATTCTCGATCTAGATATATACGCATAACGGCATAAGCATAAATTTAGATATTCAGTGGTGATAATAAAAACATGATAAACATACTATCAGAACAGGTCCAGACTGTGTAATTCAAGTATAAAAAGGAGGATATCATATTATTATGCATTCCTGAGTGACAGGCCTCATGCATACTCTGGAAAAACTTGATGCAAATAATTCACGCACACTCATGTCAGCATATTATGCCTCTAATAGTGACTGATACATTATGTGAGTTACTTGTCAGTAGCAGTCATCTGGTGATAACTTTGCTGGCCCTCACATAACATAGATGACAGAAGCAGTTAAACCACATGCCAGGGGGTGTGGCTCCATTTGATCTATCTCTGTGCAATATTTCATGAACCTACCAAGTAGGATTTCACCAAAAAAAGGTTAGAGTTCAAACACCTCATTCATTTCCCATCACACTCTATGTAAAGAGATTTACGAGCATTCTGCTACTGCATTGTTATCTCAATACATCAACATGAGAGGTAATTTCTTCGCCTAACCAAAATATACTCAATGACCAAAATATATATTCCTTGTGGCTGGAGAAACTGGAGATGTCAATAAAGCATGTGAAGGCACTGAATTTTGTTGCACCAGGCATCTGAATGTTACAGAACGTCCAGTGATTTTTTTTAAACCTACAGGCTGTCACCAGTATAATGGCTGAGACATTTCAATAACAAAGTATTATGTAACATTTATAGGCTACATGTATCACCAGGAATTGAAAGCCAATTAATTCTGGAATGATGCCTAACAACCAAACATGAAGAAAGACATTTTGGTACTAAAATTAGTTTAAAATATAGCACCTGCTCATTTTACAGCAATTCTGCACAAGTGCAACTCAATGCTTAAACACAAAAATCAAAGTCTGGACACTAGCATACATGAAATGTCACAACTTAAGATGTCTTACCGTCTTGGATGAGATGCAGGAGTCATTGAGGTAGAGGTGGTGCGTTTCCCACCTTCTAAGGAACTTCGAGCTCATAATCTTGCTGAGGACAGTGCGCGAGTGTTTTAGCCGACACACTTGCAAGTCACCACTGTTCAGGAGCTTGAACTTTGGGCCAGGGCTAGGTTTTCGAGATCTGCACACCAATGAGGAAGAGGAAGATGATGGGGCAACTGACAGAGCTGACTGTGAGGCAGGCATCCCATTGTTTAACATCACCTGCAATGACAAATTAAACAGGGCAAAGTAAAAATTTGCTATTTCAATACAGGCACTGATGTGTCAACCTTACATGAGAAGGAACAGGGCAAGTAGGAATTTCATTAACTGGGGATAACACTTCTAAGAGAAAGTTATTTGAACAACCCATGTGGTGTCTGTCTGCCCTGAGTTTTTCTTCAACTTCCTGACAAGGTAGACTCCAATCACCCATGAGTATGTGATTCAGTGCTTTGACAATTGTCCCCATTTCTGTTGAAAATAAAACTATCTATGTTGCTCCCCACAGCAAATGACATGCAATTATTGCCCTTAGCCTCTGAATAACTGAAACTACAAGTCACATATGAATCAATCTCACAGGTACAGCTGTAGCAAAATAATGGATATTCAACATGGTACAGGTACAGTATTACATCTGACATGAGCAGGTACCAAACTGGGAAGGCTAGTTGGACACCTTCATCATGAGCACACTTGGTAACATGAATTGTTTATTTGCACATAAGCGGTTAAAAACAAATTATGTTAATGAAATTTGACTTCATCCTTCCCAAGTTGGCCTTCACTTTCTGTACAATCAGGCATGGTAAGGTCACACTGGCAATGATTCATCCAGACACAATATTCAGCAAGGACTAAGTAATACCTCAATGGCCCAGTTTAACACACTACATATCAACATGCCCTACTTGTACAAGTAATGCAATCAGTATGTTAAGCATTACTTGCTTAGTACAAATTAAAAGACGTACAATGAAGAAACTAAATCACACTGACTTGGAATCACATCTCACTAATGTGATTATTACCTCAATTAAGTACATTCCAAATCACATTATTTATCATGTTTCTACTGCCTTTTAATTTGTACTGAATGAGTGGCGTAGAACAGTATGATTTGCATTATTTGTACAAATGGCACCTACTAATCCATAAGTTTGTGTCACACTGGGCCAGTGAGGTATTTCTCAAGTCTCCTAAGTCAACTATGCTTTAGAGTTTAGGCAAATCAGAACTTACTAAAATCGCAATTATGAAATCCTTGTCTAAACTCTGCAGGGATGCACACTACCTCAATCTTGTAATGAATATGATAACATGCCACACAACTTTTCAATTTAGAATGATATCCTCTGACAGTGGTATAACGCTGGTCTCATATTTTCTGAATACCTTGCATATCTGCTTTTATGTGCACAGCAGTTCAATAGAGCCTGCAAATTCAAAATGTTCAAATAATATTTTAAAATCAGTTAATACCGACGGTCTGTTTGGTAGTACACAAGTTGTACTGATATATTCATGTACTCTATTGTGGTGCCTCTGCATAGATTAAAACATATTCCTCTCTTACTTTCATGACAACTACTTGGCTCACAAAACAATTGAATATGAACTAACCCTGTAACTAAACACAACTGTCGATTTGTCAATGAACTCTACTTTCAATCAAAATCTACAAGGTTGCGTGTGTGGATTTATGTAGGAAATAAAACTTTAGTACATAGGAAATAAATAAATTGCTCCACCATCAACTAAGGGATAAAACTCTCAAAGTTTTTAAGCGCACAAGCAAATGTCCCAATTTTTTTAAAATCCACCACCACTTTGCGTCATAACGTAATGTGCAAGTTTGTCAATTCTTGCTAAATGATTTCGCAACCCAAACGCTGGAAGATTGAATCAACTTCTGTAGCATTAACAAGAAATCAGGCTATTAGTAAGAAATGTTATGACTAGACAGCAGTTCAGTAACATACAAGTACCACATGGGAAGATAGACAACTGGGAGGGCAGGTGCAGGTCCGATGTCTGATATAAGATAACCTACGTGCTTCCCCAACAGCAGGAGGGTATTCTAGCAGTAGATTCCATCTGAGGTTAAGAAATTCCAACTCCTCATAAATGACAAAGCAAAACCCCAGGCTTGAAATTGAATCTAGGCATTTTATCTCATGGTGTCATCATTACTACTGCATCATTCTTATGTACTTACAACATTCAAAAAAGGCACTCCAGAGTCTTTAAAATAAAGTGCCCCAATGCCAAAAGTGACAATGTGTCACAATGTGTGCCTATAGTTAAGCAGCAATTACTATGCATAATCTTAAAAGTACAGTTAATATCGTGTATTAAGGCGGAATATCACTATCATATCACGCAAGTGCATTCCACATGCAACAGGACCTATGCGTCTTTTACATCATGTGTAACAACAAGCTGCATGACTGTATCATCCTGACAATCCTGTTATACAATTCTAAGCAATCATTATGCAACTAGTTGACAAGACTTGCTAATGACATGAGGTTCAGGGATGATCATTAAGACTCAGTAGCACAATCTCCCCCTCTCTCCTGTCATGATGGTAATCTGACAAGTGTTCATGTAATGTAAGCAAATGTTTACAAGTTTTGATTTGGAAATGTCGGAACACTTGCGGGGGGGGGGGGGGGGGGGCNGGGGGGGGGGCTCACAGGCCTGCAGTTTGCAGTTATATACCTAAATACAGCATGGTGAAACCGGTTCATACATTTATAGTCAAGTTGCTAAATATAATTACACGAAGTTTTTCATACTGAACATGTTTCCATTACATGCGACTAAAATACACTAAAAATCCAAGCCAATAGGGCCACGCAAAAGTTGTGCAATGAACAAGATTCCACATTAACCAAGGTCTATTATTGCCAGATTTCACTGCAATTATTACCCCCAAAAAATTACACGACTTTTCATAGAGTATCGGGCCAGTGACAGACATTGCTAGTCAGTGCACAACTTTGGGATTACAAGGGAGAAGCGTAATCTTACTTGTCCTTGCGATCCACTCCTTCTCCTGGCAGCATGTTCCTCCCCTTCAGCGTGTCCAGCAAGCAGACTGGACTCTGAGCAGGAGCCTGTGATTCCAGTGGAGGGCAGTCCGAGCAGCCCTCCTTTGGTGGTGGTGTGGGTATCAGCTCCAGAGCCAGTGTTGTTGTTGGTCAGCAACACGTCCCTGGTGCAGCTGACGCTCCGTGCCCTCTCCCTGTGTAGGGGGTCTTCCGTACCGCCCCCCACCAAAGGCCTCTCCGATGTTCCCATGGTGTTTCCCGCCTCCAGGGCAGCCCTTCCGTTCCCTCCAGAGCTGCTGCTGCAACTCTCACTGCTGCCCGAATTCCCCATGCTCCCACTAGGCTGTTGATGGTCCGAAGAAGACGACGATGTTTCAGAGTCCGAGTCCTGCTGTTGCTGCTGTTCCATCCCGCGCGCGCCCTTCCTTCCCTGCCTCCCCTCCGTCCGTCCAGTCAACTGGGCCCTCCCAGCAGCACCAGGGGCCTCCCCTGCTCCTACATGCAACACCACCGTCCAAGCACAGCTACCTGGCAGACAGCGGGGCTCCTGGCATCCTCACAGCTTTGCAACACACTACCACTCTACCGGGGTACGGACAATGCCCGCCTTGCACTTGCCCACCTGTCTCTCACAGCCCACTCCACCTCACGCGCCCTACGCGACTGAAGCAACACTGAACAAGCACTGGTGCGAATTGCGCCAACCAGCTGGGGGTCCTGGGGGGAACACAACCAAGGCCAGAGGGAGACACCAGCCAAGCAGGCAGGCATCTCATGTTATCGATGCGCAATGGAAATTCAAGCATCGATATGTGGATGCAAGCGACCCACAAGCGACCCCCATTGTGTGCCAAACTGAGCTCTACAGCTTTGTATGCCAGCTGCGGCCAGCTGTAAGCAGAAAGCAACGCCGTCACTTATTCTTTCTGATACGCATGTATTGTCCTAATTTGGTATATCTGCCTCTTCCGATATTTTGGTATGGTGATATCGATGCTTGATCATCGATGGGCAGCCTGTGGGTGGAGGGGATGGAGGGCTCAAAAACCAAAACACAGCTGAGTGCCCTTGCGTCCAATCAGGTCCAAGTCTCAGGGGGAGGGGAAGCAAAGGGGGTGGGTAAGCATCAGCCAGCTTAATAAAGCGTCACGGTTTCACAATTCACACTAGCTGCTACATCCAGACTGCGAAAATCGAAAGAGGTAAAAAGGGTAAATAGCTTGGTCACAGGCAAAGGTCACAGGCGCGTCACATGAACCCACAAGGCATTTGGATGTGTGTTGATAAGTGTTGAGGGGCAATGGGAAGGGAGAGGCAGGGTTTGGATTTCTGCCTTAGAATGCACAACCTGCTACCAACTCAGGCAGTCGTTAAAATGCAGTGGAATCAATCATGAGAAACCGTTCATTTGGATAGTTATGCCGGTTTTGAATACTAAAATGAAACTTTTAAAACACAATTGGAGTCAAAATATATTTATTTCTCCTTTTACATGCCCAAGTTATTTCACATACAGTACTACTACTCACCATCTCATTATATGGGTATCAGCAATCCAATCAGATTACACATACACCTGCCCCTTTAACAAATGGGAAAGGAAAAACCATGCTGATTACACGAATAATTACTTGATAATCAAATCCCACTCTAATACATGACAGCTAATTTTTTTAAAATTTTCTTCTTCTTTTCCCCCAAAAAACTGAGCGAAATGAAGTTTTATATTCATAATCCACTACGGAAAAGTCATCATCATCGTTATTGTTGTTGCTTTAATACTATTATCATTTTGATCAGTGTTTCAACATGAAATCTTCTCAATATATTTCATTGACTCACTTTGGGGTTAAAGACAAGCTTGGAGGGGTAATATTGGCATATGATCTCACATGATCCAAATCAACAAATCCTGGTGGCCAGGACTAAAAATTGATACTCCTCATTAGTTGGTTTGTGTCATGTGACTGTCATGGGTGTCAATGTTACTTTGAAAAAGAGGATCCTCAACTGGACCATTGGCTCACTTCACACATCCCAAAGTTTTAATACTTATTGCTTGTAGCCTTAACTAATTCCAGCTACTGTATTAACTGCTTCACCTAACTGATGTAGGCTACAAATCAATAGTAAACAGTAATAATAGTAATAATAATAATAATAATACAACAACAAATGGCACTAACTGATACTGTAAGTTTCAGTCTCGTAATAAACCCCAGTTCCTGCTTTCACATTATGATGCACATGGAGAAAAAAAATCACATCTCTGTCTGGAAGTCGGATAAGCCTTTCTCAATGGTGACGTCACAGGCAAAATGATCTAGGATTCTAGGTTATCATCCCATATCCACTTTTTACTTGTAAGTTTGGGTTGTGTTGTAAGTTCAAGATGGCCCATTCTGAGGTCAGGTTGGAGGTCCATTGCTCAGGGGTCAAGGAAACTCTATTACATTTGGCCTCTACATTGGACATAAGTAACAAACACATTAGTTCTTGCAACGGTTGGCCTGGTTCTCTCATCTTCCTCTTGCTTCCACCCCCCAAATAAACTTGCCATGCATGATTTTGTTACAGCAGGAACAGAGGTTTGGGCCACACACTACAAATAAAACCACCACGCTAATAATATACTCACATGAAGGCAACAACACTGAATTCATTCGTGTAACTAACGTGCAGATTCAAAAATGTAGTTCTCAGAAGTAATAAATGATAGTGTAACAGTTCTACTTCCAACGAAAACAAGTAAGCTACATCTTCCCAATAAATTCAGATTTCTGGTCTGCACCTAAATAAGATATTAAAAGCCTTGCCAAGTTTAAATACATGAGCCCTGTAGTCAACAATATCAAAGAAGCAGGTTCAAATAAGTTTTTCATCACTATTTCAGACTCTTCAGATGACATTTCTGTCTAGATAAAGTGCTGCCAGATTTATGCACATATACTGAATCCTGCATTGGAGAAACACCAACATCCATTTGATATGTGTTTAGCAATTGCATGTACGAGTAATTACCTAATATTATTGAAACTACCTGGCGTGAAAGTGTCCTAATGTAGTCCTCAGTCGTATCATGATCATCAATTTATCTAAATCCATCTCGTTAATTGTCAACCTTGGTACCAGCAGACCCCTGAGGCAGCTTCACTTCCTCTCTTCGGCCATCTGCCATTAGAGCCTCAATTTCTTCCACACTGCCAAAATAAAAAGTGTAAATAACTACTTTTAAAAGTAGCCTGCATCAGAATGGAAAGTGGAGAAAGAAAAAAGGAGACACTTGTCAAGTATTGGGGGAAAAGGAGAAAGACAAAGAGGGTAAGGGAACACAAATGATAGGAGACAAGGTGAGAGAAAAACTTCATCCTATACATCATGGTGCCAAAATACTATAAGGCCCTCTATGAAATAGCCAGAATTTAAATGTTTGGATAAAAACTACATTCGACTCCAGATATAAGAGCCTCTGTCATAAGCAAACCTCAAGCCAACTAGAAAAGATGGTTCCGGCATGTGCCTTTTTACTCCAGGTATAATTAACTCATTTTTCACTGCACCTCGGGTATATCCAACCATTTCTTGGCCCATTAGTGTGAAAATATGCTGCTTTCGATTACCTGGACACTTCAAAATGCTATTGCTACTCCAGCTCATCCAGCGAATAAATCAAAACGCTACGTCAAGTTTAGCTTGGCATGTGTTGTCCAGATGCTAAAGAAACCATGGGAAAGAGTAACATGAACCATGATTGTCAGACCTTTCTGTCATTAAAATCTGCAATTATAGTCAGTCAGTGAGTCTGGTGAACAACATGATGATGATCTTTCCCTTGCCCAGTGGGCAAAGAGGCATAGCATTTTTGAAATATTGAAGGTGCTTCCAAACTCAATGATTTTGAGAGAATGAACCAAGATCTCATTGTAAAGTAGTTACCTACTTAAAGTGACATTGTAATGGGAGTGCAAAAGACAGATATATTTGTCAACAAGGAGACAGCCGAAGAAAATTACAGATTTTTTGGTCCTCTGTAATTTATGAGTTAATTTTGAATTTTTGTGGATAGTTTCATAAACCAGTATACAGGGTGTTACCAGTAACTCTGGCAAAGATCACAGGGTCAGTAGAGGCCCCATAGGCAAGTATTTTGAGTTTAGGTACCCATGTCCGGAAATGCCCCCGTACGGCGGTACAGCCATTTCCACCTTTGGTGTTGCACCTGGAGGGTAGGCAACCCATCGTACTCGAAGCTTGCGTTGATCAGGTCTCCTCCACATGCAACACATCTGATGAACACAAGCTTCGAGTACGATGGGTTGCCTACCCACCAGGTGCAAAATACCAAAGGTGGAAATGGCCGTACCCCCGTACGAGGGCATTTCCGGCCATGGGTACCTAAACTCAAAATACTTGCCTATGGGGCCTCGACCGACCCTGTGATTTTTGTCAGAGTTACCGGTAACACCCTGTATATATAGTACTATGCATTTAAGGCATGTGGCAGACAGGAAACTTTTGTGCTTGTTGCAAAAGTGGCGATTAGGACAGAAAACCTCATTTATAGGATGCTGATTTTCAGTCTCACGAAGTTTATGTCTGGAGTCGACCGTATACTATATGTTTATTGTGATGTTTATACCAAAGGAAAAGCCTAAATATATAATCCATACATAATCAAAAACCTAAGCAGACAGAAAAACATCATTTGTTGTGTACATGAATAAATAACACGTGTAACACAAAAGTAGTACATAAATTCATTAGTTAGAAGCTCTTCATAATGAGCCAGGCCTGAATTGATTCTGGGTATGGAGGAGGTAAATCAACACTTACAAGCTGTACTGCTTTGTCAATGTAGGGTATAATGACCAAATCCCTAGTGCAAGAGGTGGGCATGGAAGGAGTTGTGGGTTTTGTACTTCCTACATTCCCTGTAATCAGCATTCCCCTTACCTTCTGGGAACAATGGTAAGTAGCTCTGCTCCATCATCAGTGACGGCCACATCATCCTCAATCCTTACCCCTCCAAATTCACGAAAGCGTTCAATGGCCTCAGGGACCAAGAACTGGCTCCGGACAGGATCAGCTATGGCCTCATCCAACAGCTGTTAAAACAAAAATCCAAGAGTTAAACCTTTCTGTACCAGATTTGCACTTCTGTGCTCAAAATTGTTATTTAAAAAACAATTTCATTCATTTAGACAAAAATATACAATCACCCACTAGATAGACAATCATATATTAATTATATAACGCACTAGATTGTGCTGACTCCAGGGTCCATTACAAGAAAGTTTCACTCTTTCAAAATTCAGTTTGCAAACCACGTATCTTACGAAACATTTTAAATGTGCATTAAGTACAACGCTGAATTCAGAGACGCGTGTGTGAATATTAAAAATTGGAAATATAACTTACTTTAAAATTGATATTAACCCTTTGCTGCCTACGGCCATCATATGATTTCCGAGCTTTCATTGCTGGAGGGCCTACGGACATCATATGATGTCCGAAGATTTGCCCTGCCAACTTGGGTCATTTTTCAAAGCAAAAAAATTCAACCTCACCGATTTTCTTGAAATTCGGTGCATTGGTAGCCCACCCCAAGGGATGAAAAACGCACCTATAGTGACCTGATAAAAGTGACCCTGTGACCCAATTTTGAGGGGGGCAGAGGTCAAATCATAAAATTCCAACCTCGCCGATTTTCTTCAAATTCGGTGCATTAGTAGCCCACACCAAGGGATGACAAACCCACCTACAGTTCCCTGCTCGACATGACCCTGTGACCCATATTGGAGGGGACATATGTCAATGCGCCGATTTTCAAGAAAATTTGTGACTGGCACTTGCAAAGTTTCCCTTGTGATTCACTAAGGCGGGTAGTACGTGTACGCAAAAAATGTAAGTGTGTAACCCCCGAATTTCAAGAAAATCGGTGAGGTAGGAATTTGACCTCTGCCCTCCTCAGAATTAGGTCACGAGGTCATTTAGATCAGGTAACTATAGGTGCGTTTTTCATCACTTGGTGTGGGCTACCAATGCACCGAATTTCAAGAAAATAAGTGAGGTCGAAATTTTATGATTTGACCTCTGCCCCCCTCAAAATTGGGTCACGAGATCATTTTTATCAGGTAACTATAGGTGCGTTTTTCATCCCTTGGTGTGGGCTACCAATGCACCGAATTTGAAGAAAATCGGCGAGGTCATAAAATTTCCGGAAAAGGGGGAAAAAAACTCAGGCCCTGGGGTAATGCAAGCCTTCAAAAACTCCGTCATCAAAGGGTTAAGGAGGTTGGCCCAGCATTGCCTTTCAACCTCCAAGGATAGGGAAGGAAGGAAGCGGCTGTGGCCTATTATACGGAAGCGACCCCGGAATTATCCTAGAAAGACCGTGGAAAACCACAGTCAAGGTTGCCGGCCCCGGGATTCGAACCCAGGACCTTCCGATTAGCAGTCGGACGCCCTATCCACTATGCCAACCTGCTTCAGTAAATATAACTTACTGATTTTTTCTGGCAAAACCCTTGCAACATAATTATGTTACAACACAATGTTACAACACAAAATTATTACCAGCTCAGAATGATGTAAATAATGCAATAAATCATGTGTGGTAAAACTTTCCAGTAACATACTGTACCATGGACCAGTCCCAAAGGAGAATTTTTTGTGTGTTTTGTTGTAACCTGAATATTCGTCATTTCCATTGCCATTATAAAGTAACTAAAGCATAGCAAGACCCAAGCTTCAGTGGTCACGTTTAATAAAGAAAATTGCAAATATGTGGGTTGTTTTATAAGTCATTGTACACGCGTTACCTGGCAACTGGTCGTGTTCGGACATCGTCATGTGGAGAGTGCTTAGCGTTCTTTCTGTCGTTGCCACTGTTTTCAATCGCTACCTGTAAACAGTGGCAACGACAGAAAGAACGCTAAGCACTCTCCACATGACGATGTCCGAACACGACCAGTTGCCAGGTAACGCCAAAGTCGTTGTTTACACTTGTTATATGCTATTGTGTCCAGCACTGTACATACAGGACCGGATTTAGGCCTTGGGGGCCCCAGGGCGATCTTGGTTAGGAGGGCCCCTTGAACGTAAAATTTTAAAAAAAATACAGCAAGAAGGCAGGCGCGTAGGCAGAAAAATTTCGGGTGGGGGCCCATTTCATAAGCACTGGGTGAACAAGCGGCAATGGGTGGGGAGGAAGCCCGCCGCAGGCACAATTTTTGGGGGGTTCAAGGTCACACGAGCTTGGGTGAATGTGGGAGATTTCAATGGGTGTGTATTTGATGAAATTGATAGCACTTTTTCCAAAAAAATCATGAATTAATAATTTCTAATGCTATTTCAAACATTTCGTGGGGGAGGGGGGACCCGCCTGGGCCCCCCTCCCCCCTGCATACGCCACTAAGGATAATTCACTGCCATGGGAAAGCGGGTAGTGCTCCCCACACTACTTTGACTCCCTTTTCCAAGGAGGAATTGCTTACTATTAAGCATTTAAGCCTGGAGCTGGAGGTTTCTCAGTATCGTCACAAGTAGCTAATTTTTAATTTTTAATAATAAAATAAAATATTTTAAACTTTTGGGGGGGCCCCCTTAGAAGGGGGGCCCGGGGCGATCGCATCCTGCGCACCCCTATAAATCCGGCACTATGTGCATATGTTTTAATTCAAAAATGGTAACACATACAGAGATGAACTTTGTTGAGTTTTGAAGCTCCGGCGATTACAATTTGATCTGGCATATATATGTCGCCCATATCGCAGGGGGGACAGGGAAACAAAAGGGGATAGTGACCCTCGCACCACACGTTCGCCCTAAGACAAGTCCAGCCTGACACGCTTGGAGTTGTTGGACACTGCATGCTGGACACTCGGCGATGGACAACACAGGAGCTTGCTTTCGAGTGTGGGACAAGTCAGAGCACCATGCTTAGGACTCTGAAAGACTGAAAGGTCTCAGGAAGTTGGCATCCTCACTGGTTCCTCACCATCTCTTTGAGGTGGAAAAGAGCCACCATTTTGCCTTCGCTTGTAACTCGATTGCATTGAGGGCAATTTCAGACGGTTTGTGGATATGGATGACACATGGCTCTGGTCATAGTTCTCTGACTTGTCCCACACTCGCAAGCAAGCTCCAGTGTTGTCCATCTCCGAGTGCCTCACATGCAATGTCGAACAGCTCCAAGCACATCAGGCTGGAGCCGTCTTTGGGCGATGGTGTGGTGCGGGGATCACGATCCCCTTTTGTTTCCCTGCCTCTCGTGTGA
>JYFJ02005690.1:0-23407 GCA_000934665.2 Catajapyx aquilonaris
TGCATAATTCATGATTTTCGGTTGTGCCACTGTATTCCCCATCCCAAGAAACCTCTAGATCCCAAAAATCTCGCCGATAGCACTAATGATAGCTTCCTCAGGGCCTTCGTAAAGTGGTCCATTCTTGACCTTTTGACCCCTGTATCTCGACAACGCTTGAGATCGAGGATTTCTCCAGAAGGGTGTTGTACTATCAGTCCAACAAGAATTGTCGCAGCGGCAGCGCACGAACTACAATCTACGAGCACAGGTATACGAGAGACTGTAGTTCGTGCGCTGCCGCTTGCGACAATTCTTGTTGGACACCAGGTACTTTTAGCTGATAAGGAACCCGAAAAAAATATTTCACCTTGAACTTCGAGTGACACTTCGAGAGGTTCCCATGTCAGTTATCTCCATGGAATATCCTTGAATGTTTTGAAGTAAGGTCACACATTTACTGTTCCAAGTTTACCTGATTAATAGTTGGCAATGTCAGTATACAGTGTTGTTAGCTGCCATGATCAGTTAAGAGCATTTGCATGGTTACAAGTAAAATGTGATGTCATTACCAAAGAGTTCTGCTATTATATAATACTAGCAGGATACCCGGCGTTGCTCGGGTTATGAAATACTTTTCCATATGAGTGACTCATTGATTTGGTAGTTACCTTTGCAATAATTAAGGCTATACAAATACAATGTTGGCATACCAGTAACATGGAGCATATTGCATGTGCATGAAGTCCAAACAACACACTACGGATGTCAGATTGGAAGAAAATAGAAATACACAATACACCCCCAAATCCAGCAAAAGTATGTAATGAAAAATTATTGTATAGGTTGTGCAGTAAATGTAGAAGAAAATGTAGAATGTAGAAGCTCCAGCATGGCAGAGCTTACAATCTGACATCCATTGTGTGTTTTTTGGACTTGATGCACATGCAAGATGTCATCTCTTGGTCCCGTAAGGCCTACATTACTCATGTGACAGGGAAGGAGCAGTCTTAGGGGAATGTTGGGACGTGTATGTCTGTATTCACTTGTGCTTTTCACCTGTTGATATTGTTTTTCTTGCTGTTTTTGTGCTTTGTGTCCTTGGGACGTTTCGTCTTTGTACTGAAATGCTTTTGTCAATTAATAAACATTTTGGTATGGCCAATTACGTTCATAATATATTGCATAGATGAAGCGTGTTGTCTCGAAGCTTCACTGAACACAATATCCCTCTTATTACCATTCTCCTGACCACTCATGATGACAGCAATCTCATTGCAAGAAGGTTGATTGAATCGACCACGATGCTCGCCTTGTGGTCGCTTGTCTGCATCGATGACCAAGTCAAATTCCAGAGGAGGAGGTCTCTCAAGTGCAAGTTTGAAGCATTTGACGCAAACGTGTGAGTGGAATGGATCATCTGAAGTTGCAGTATGATGTCGAGGCGTGAGCCGTTTAAGTAGGTGCAACGGTATTCCGCCTGCTGTTGCATGTTCCCCACGAAGTAAAGTTGCAGAAACCGAGGACTCTGATTTTCTGAAGGAAGGAGTGATCCCATGCGATGGTAAATTTGCCCTTGCACTTTGAATGTAGGCATGAAGCCCCCTTCTCTAACAACGTTGGCCCCAAAAGACGTCATCTGGAAGGTCGAGTTGTAATTTCTTATGGTCCTCACAGGAAATGTTTTGAATCAGGTGATGTGCCTATAAGAGGAGCATTTTAAGTAGCTGTGGAGGCTCAGCCAGTAGAGGAAGGCTAACCTTTCCAATGGAGCAACAGATCGTTTTTGTTTCACCCTTCCACTTCTTTGCCTGACAATGGTGGCATACCTCTGACATAGATCCAATTGCAACAACATCGACAGAAGAATAGTCCATGTCTGCTGAGTAGTGGAAAGTAGTGGAAAGCGGACAAAAAGCACATGACACAGTACGTAGAGGAAAAGGCATGGCAGAAAAAGTACGCCAAGAAAATCCCGACAGGCTGCCTGAACAAACAACCCAAAACCGCTATTCTTACATACAGCGCATTTGTACCACCAGCTCGAACCCTAGGCCTGCCCCGAGGCCGTAGCTGGACCGTGCCACCGTGTCTAGGATAAACATGGAATAAGATACCAGGATAGCAAGATATGGAACTCTTTGAATATTGTGAACAAAACGTGATCATCACCCAATTACACCAATAGTCTCGTAACCAAGGCAACAGTGTGTTAAATTCTAAATTGGAACAATAAAGTATGCAGCCAATGTGAGTACAAAACACTGACCGAAGTACAGCCACCACGTAGAGATGTAATGACACTGATGCGCTGGAGGAGGTGGCAGGGGGGGAAGGGGAAGGGAGGAGAGAGAGAGGGGGAGAGGGAGGGGGGAGAGAGTGGAGAGAGAGAGAGTGAGTGAGAGAGAAGGGCCGTATCCAGGGCAACTGAGGAAAGATGGTTTATAACAAAATGCGGATTATTAGAACAGGATGCCAACTTCCCGAAGTCCTTTCGGCCTCCTGTGGCCAAGGATGACCTCGGAGGTCAATTCCAATGTGCTTATGACATTCCCAGTAAAAAACTACCCCTAATGATACTCCTGGGGCATATGTCGGGGCGTCCGTATGGATTTGCATAGCGAATAAGAGGAAAGACAGACAGAGAGACAGACATACGTCGAGAAATATGTCTTAGATAAATAATAATACCTAGAGGAGGTACTCCCTATCCTTTTCCATTAGACAGGCTGAGGAAGCCGTCATCTTGTTGGAGGTAATATTGTTGTTCTAACAGTTGTCTAACAACTGGGACAACAACCAATAATGACAACTGGGCGACAATTAGTTCAATAATGTCAGGCGTCCGCCATCTTGTTGGAGGTAATATTGTTGCCTGCATTGTTGCCTGCCTCACATTTCAGCCCGAGGGCCTCCTCTTATATGAGGCATTCCACGTCAAGCGGACCACCCCCCGACAAATCTCGTACGATTTCGACCAAATTCCATAGGTGTGTTGTACGTACTAGTGCTTATATGTAAGAATCCCAGATTTTGTCTTTCTGTCTCACGTAGTTGCGAAACTACAGGGTGTGTAAGTTGTGATTTTTCACTCATTTTACGCGGCTAGGGCTTTGAATGGAGTCCCGTAACTTCTGAAACCCTCAAGTGAATCCAAATGTGATGGGTGATTTAGGAACCTCTTTTAACGGCCTTTCATGATATCGCATTGAAAATTGCCGGAAGTAAAAATTTGGATTTCAAGATGACGGCCCGAAATAATTTTAAAACAGCCAATTCAGTACCGTATTTACTCGCATATAAGACGCACTTTTTTTCCGATTTTTGTAGCTCAAAAAGTAGGGTGCGTCTTATACGCGTGTGCGTCTTTACGGCACGGCAGGGCACAACGGGTGAAACCCGTGAGATATCGTGAAAATAGTTTATTGAAAAATTTAAGCTTGTCGGTTTGATGTCCTGTCAGCACAGTTGATCACTTTCCTCTTGAAATCGGCACGGTACGACCTGCGTTTCTCCTTCACTTCCATTGATATGCTCTCCCCGTCCCCACACGTGCACAATTCCGGTGTGACCTTGCCACCTATACGTTTCAGATGCGTAGCATTGTCCCATTTTCCACTCCCCCCCCCTCCCTTTTACTGGATTCTAATGGATTCCACACGCACATGCATTGCGAGGCCAGTTCCCAAACTACGGCAATAAATCTGGGTGCGTCTTATATGAGTCAACAACCGATTTTCCACGATTTTTCGCCTCAAAACCGGGGTGCGTCTTATACGCGTGTGCGTCTTATATGCGAGTAAATACGGTAATTGTTTAATTATTATTATGCCACAATGTCTCAGCTGAGCATTCCAAAACGATTGTGCATAATATATCTCATTGTGGCATAATAACAATTAAACAATTACTGAATTGGCTGTTTTAAAATTATTTCGGGATCAGAAAATGTCAAATTAATCATTTAACCCCGTGAAAAGTTTTTTAAATCATTCTTACACGACAATAAAAATTATCGAAAAATCGTGAAACCGACTCCTTTCTCAGTAGGGCCTAACATGAACAAAATGTTTTGTGGTTGGCATATATCGTATTTATGTGCTCCTGATTTTGCAGAAATCTCGAGTAAACATTTCCGGTACAATTTCAAACGCCATTCAAAACAAAGCGTTTGGGTAGATTAATGATGAATGCGAAAATCATAATTTAGGCCGCCATTTTGGATCCAAATTTCTTGATTTTATTAGCATGATAATAACCATCTCACAGAGCGTGAAAACACATTTACAATGCACATATCAAGTTTAAGATTTAACCCGATCTTCTGGGTGTTATGGTCCTCCAACTGACAGCGTACAGGTCGAAAACGCGCGCCGGCTGCATTTTCGCCCTCTAGCGGGTGAGATTCCAAAAAGCTCCTCCTAAACTCTTCGGAAATATGAAGCACACATTTCAAGGTTCATTTTGAGTGCCATTCAAAAAATCTCAAAAATGGCCAACGTTGAGTAACATGAAAATCAAAATTTGGCCGTCATCTTGAGATCCAAATTTTTACTTCCGGCAATTTTCAATGCGATATCATGAAAGGCCGTTAAAAGAGGTTTCCTAAATCACCCATCACATTTGGATTCACTTGAGGGTTTCAGAAATTACGGAACTCCATTCAAAGCCCTAGCCGCGTAAAATGAGTGAAAAATCACAACTTACACACCCGTTAGTTTCGCAACCACGTGAGACGGAGAGACCAAATCTGGGATTCTTACATATAAGCACTAGTACAACACACCTATGGAATTTGGTCGAAATCGTACGAGATTTGTCGGGGGGTGGTCCGCTTGACGTGGAATGCCTCATATATATACAGGGTGTATCTGAACTCAGTGCCCCGCCGTATATGACTGCCTTCCTAGCCACCAGAGGATCGATTTAAGTATAGGAATCATTATGTTTGACAGCCGCATTACGGAGATACACTCTTTAGCGATTTTTGCCTAATCGCTCCTTCTGACTTTTAAATAGAATTTTCTGGTGTAACTAGCCAAAGAGGCCTTACCACCTGTGGGCAACAAACCAACAAAGTCCCGCCCCCAGACCTTCCAGAGCCTTCTGACTGGGGGAGGGTTCGATGGGTGGCCTAACCGACAGGATATTTTGTACTACATGTTTGCGGCCAATTATCTCCGTAATGCGGCGGCCAAACATAAAGATTCCTATACTTAAATCGATCCTCTGATGGCTAGGAAGGCAGTCATATACGTCGGGGCACTGAGTTCAGATACACCCTGGTATAATATAGCAGAACTCTTTGGTCATTACTACTGTATTCTAAGGCTGATTGGGGAGATTTCAAGATTGCATGCCATGCTAAAGTCATGAGCAACTATCAATGTAGTGCCATTTTAGCTTCAGAATATGTCAGTGTGAAAGATTTCTTTCGCAAACAATTCCATTTTAACTATTTGCAATTTTATACAGGACATTGACACTTACAGCTAATAAGCTGCTGTTTAGTAACTGCTTACTGAATATAAGGAACACCATAATTGAAATCGCGATATCTTTGAAACCGAAGCAGCACAAACGGCCATAGTCGAGCACAAATGAGCACAAACAGGGCACAAACGATTCGCCCAGTTGAAATTTTGAAATCCCTAAGCTAGTGCTGTGGTGACCAGTGTTAACTTGGCCACACAACAATATTGACCTCGCTGTATCTCGAGAACGGTTGTAGCACAAACCCCCATCTTCGGGCACAAATCAGCACAAACGCAGCACAAATGATTTCCATCGTTGAAATGTTGAAATTCGCTTTATTTCAAAAGCGTTATTTTGGCCCGACCAAATTAAAATCGCAATAACTCTGAAACTAAACCAGCACAAACGCCCATATTCGAGCACAAATGAGCACAAACCGGGCACAAACGATTGGCCCAGTTGAAATTTTGAAATTTGCTAAACTAGTGCTGTGGTGACCAGCGTTAACTTGGCCACACCACAATATTGACCTCGCTGTATCTCGAGAACGGTTCCAGCACAAACGCTCATATTCGAGCCCAAATCTGCACAAACGTTGCACAAACGATTGCCATCGTTGAAATTTCGAAATTCGAAAGTGGTTGGGCCAGGTTAACGGACATGAAAAACCCCCTTGGTCACATCGAGGTAGTTTTGAGAAAAACACGAAAAACTGCTTGGACATAAGGAGATTTTACGGAAACCCTCAATTTTCAGCATTTATTTTTAGGCGTTGTATTGGGTTTTTCCGGCTGACAATCGTATGTTCCTGCAGCTGGATGGCTGCACTGTCCAGCTGTTAATTTATCCCGAAAATGAATATTTTGGACTTAGGGGGTTTTTCCCGCCGATGTCTCAAGTTTTGAAATGCTAAGAAATGTCAAATGTTTTGGTCTCACCTTAGTTTGGTTCGATATGAGCTCCATTTGTCGCTCGTTAAATGTAAATATGGTAATAGGTGTCATGCCTAACCAGCTCCGACATAACATGTCTGGCGTTACCATTGCAATCTTTTCCCATAGGTGGTGGAGATACCTGATCTTTTCACCATACATGTATCTCCACACCACAAAAATGTCAATTGGGGCAAGATCTGGGCTTCTGGGGGGCTAGGCACTGGGAAAATTCTCATTCACGACTTCGCACACTGGGAGGCTGAACAAGCGAAACTTTCCTACGGCAGGATTGTTTGTATAAGTGTGCTTCATCAAGAACAATGTTTGTGGTGTAAAGACCAATAACCTCCAGCACAGACGGGTTAGGATCACAGCAGTATCTCCAGATATGATTGAGCAGGTTTGGCTTGAGACCGGATACAGTCTTTTTTTTATTTCTCAAGGGACAAATGAAGCTCATATTGAAACAAACTCAGGTGACACCAGGTTGGTTCCATTTCAATCCAGACAGAGGGTGCCCAGTCATGGTCTTCGATTTTTTTTTAAAAAAATATATATGTGAAACCCACATCCAATTGAACCCTTATGGAGCAATCAGTTTTACGAGATTAAATTTAGTTATCGAGATATTAATATTTCTTTCAAGGGGTACCAAAATAACCTTCACGGGAAGGTGCACTTTTTCCATTGCTTTCAATGAGTACAATTCGGGAACTGTTCTGAAAACCAACATGAAATTTTAAACTCATGCTTTTGGAATAACACGCTGTTATGTAATGCATAAATTTACCTTATTTAATGGTACAGTCACCTGCAAAAAAATCTCCAACATTGCATATTTTGGTCAAAATTCGCATATTTCGCAATTTATTACGGCGTTATGGTAAACGTGACGGTTATGCCGATTATATTTTGTGATATACTCGGTGACCCCTTAAAGGTTATGCAATAAAACCTTTGCTAGCTCCGCGTGTAGTTGAGATATGCGAGATGAAATTATGGCAACAAGCGAAAACACGCATATTTCAAAAATTATTTTCTCAAAAACCCCATTTTTTATTTTTTATTTTTATTTTTTATTTTACACGGACAGACAGGTTTTAAAATGAGGTGGTGTCAAAACCCGGTGCATACTTTTGGTAAGTGAGATACAATTTTTTTCAGATGACAAATTTCGTCATTGTGCTACAATATAGCACACTTCTTATAAATATTTTCTCGAAGAAGCCATTTTAAATATTTAAGTTATTTTTGTATAACAAAGTAGCATGGGTTCTATTATAAAATTATATCAAAATTCGGTATGCACAATGCCGTAATTTACTGGTACAGTCATCTTGAAAAAAATCGCCAAAAGTGCTTGTTTTGCTGCAAATTCACTTAGTACGCAATTTATTATGGAGTTATTATTAAGGCTATACAACTGAAACCAATTATGTACAATGTTGTTAAAGGGCATGCTGTAAGGACATATAATATCATTAATATCTGCATTCAAAGAAGAGATACATACACCTGGTCAAAGTATGGTCATATGAGAAAACATGCCTGAAAAATACATTTTTTATTCAAAAATGCCATTTTTTATTGATTTTATTTTCATTTGTGTAGATAATGACGCTCTATTTCAAAAGATATATTACAAACCCGGGGCATATGCATAGTACTTGAATTATATATTTTGAATGTTGCTCTGGGTGAAACCCTCTTCATGACAAATGTGTAAATTGTCACAAGGTTTCTTTTTTTCACACTACATCTTTTGAAAGAGAGCGTCATTATCTACACAAATGAAAATAAAATCAAGAAGAAATGGCATTTTTGCATAAAAAATTTATTTTTCAGGCATGTTTTCTCATGTGACCGTACTTTGACCAGGTGTATCTCTTCTTTGAATGCAGATATTAATGATATTATTTGTCCTTACAACATGCCCTTTAACAACATTGTACATAATTGGTTTCATTTGTATAGCCTTAATAATAACTCCATAATAAATTGCGTACTAACAAGGGAAGTGTCTGTAGGGCCATCGGCCAATCGGCCCGAAAATGACACTTGGGGTAAATCGCAGGCCAGAAATTCATTGGTGAAAGTAAAAAGTCGCATTAGCCAAGCGTTTTCGAGATATGGGCGACTATAGGTGCCCGGCAAACCTGCTCGGTGACAATGGGGCGCATTCGGCAGAAGAAATTATAAACAGTCTTCGTGGCTCAGTCGGTAGCGCGTCCGCGTCATGATCCGAAGTCTCCGCGTTGACGTTGATATTTCGCTTCTCTCATTTGTGTCCTTGTCAACTCGCAATAACTGCTCAATGAAACCGCAACCATAAATGAACGCGTGTACATCGTAAACATATAATTACGAAGGGACACGAGTAAGTTATTATTTACTGAGCTTGTGACTATTCATTTTTCCGAATATGAAGCCATGGAGAGAGTAGGTAAGCATCGGCAGAAGAAAAAAAAGTAATGCACTTCCCAGCAAGCTGTTTATTTATTCCTGTTGATTGCAAAAGGGAAGATATGCGGTGATAAACGGTGTTGGGGAAGAAAGAAAAAGAGAAAAAGAAAACGATGCTCCGAGACGAGAGAGGGAGGGGGGGGGGGGAAAGTCGCTTCCCTTGGACTTGAACGCCGAGACTTCGGATCATGACGCGGACGCGCTGCCGACTGAGCCACGAAGACTGTTTATAATTTCTTTTGCCGAATTCGCCCCATTGTCACCGAGCAGGTTTTCCGGGCACCTATAGTCGCCCATATCTCGAAAACGCTTGGCTAATGCGACTTTTTACTTTCACCAATGAATTTCTGGCCTGCGATTTACCCCTAGTGTCATTTTCGGGCCGATTGGCCGATGGCCCTACAGACACTTCCCTTGTAAGTGAATTTGCAGCAAAACAAGCACTTTTGGCGATTTTTTTGAAGATGACTGTACCAGTAAATTACGGCATTGTGCATACTGTAGTGCCCCACGATGACAACGTCAGAGACACCACGAATAACACACGGGGGAAAGGTTTAAGAACACAATGGTTTGTATTCCAGGACGACAGGCTACAAACGTCCGTCCCAAAGGACGTCAGGAATAGAACTCCTCGGAAACCACAACAACATGGTTCCCTGAACAACATAAATAACAGTGACCAGGCAACCATCACCAGCCAGTTGCCAGGACACTACAATCTGCCCCCCTTAAACGGAACGAGAACTATCTCGTTGCAACAACTCTCCACTTCCAGCCATTTCTTTCTTCTTCTTTTCCTCCAGTTCCTCCAGCTGAAATCGGTCCCTCTCCAGCTGGAGTTTCTCTCTTGAGCCAGTCGCAGTTTGTCTCCCATAATTGCTGCTGCTGCTGCACGACCACCATCCTCTTCAAGAGCATCCGGTTGACCGCTAGTCTCCTCCATTACAGCATCTGTTTTGTCACCAGTTTCATCTTGGATCCTCCGAGAACCTCTCGTCTCTCGGCCCTCCCGCTGACCAACCTCATCGCTCTGCCAGCACATGGGATGTTTCCGCCTCTGCCTCCACCATTCGTTCAACGATAGGATGACCCCTTCCGTATCGTCACTCTTATCCACTGCTGTTGTTTGCTGCGGCCGGGCCCTTGGCTCCCTGCAGCTTTTCGACCAATAGTTCATCATCAACATCACCATCACCATAGGTACGGTCCATAATCCACGCACCCAGGCCCCTTCTTGCCGTCTGGGGCGACGGTCCTGCCTCACGGCGCCATCCTCTCGGCACCAGATGTTCGGCTTCTTCTTGTCGATCCTTACGGCCTCACTTACTTCTGCCACTTCAATCTGCAGGCCCTCTGTCTCCATGCAGAATCTATCATGTTCACCTGCGCTAGACGGTACCGTCCGCGTTGCTACGTGCAGCACCCTCGCATCACACCCTGGCCTCTTCTCGCCCTCCGCAGCGACGGCACAGCTTATCGGGAGTTCTTCCTCCAGCACGTTCCCTCTGCAGCCAGTCCATTTCAAAACAAAAGGTAACCGCAACGCTGGGATGACTGCCGCATCTTGAACCTTCTTGGGGATGCCCACATCTTGGGATTCCCCGTTGATATCCTGCCTGCCCACACTCTTGGACTCTGCAGTCGGCTGTTCCGTTGACACGTGCGGCGCACACCCGTCGCACGATGGCCTCTCATGGCCCTCCGATGCAACGGTGCAACTTTCCTTCCGGCTGGACATCGTCAGATCCATCTCCGCTGCGATGACCGGCCTGGCCGCTCTCTTGGACTCTCCAGAGTCGCTATTCGGCTGCTGCGTCGCTAGGTGCGGCACCCCCTCATCCCACCTGGACCTCTCCTCGTCTGCGACGGTACAGCGTCCCTTTCGGCTTGACATCGGCAGCTCCATCTTAGCTGCGATCTCAGGCCTGGCCACGCTCCTGGACTCTCCAGAGTCACTATTCGGCTGCTCCGTCACCAGGTGCGGCTCACATCCGTCGCACCTGGGCTCCTCGTCCTTGCCTTCTGACACGACTCCGCAGCTAATTGTCGACTTCTCCTGGTGCGTTTGCTCCGTCTCCAAAGCTTTCCCTTGGTCGTAGCATGGCAACGTCACCTTGCCTCTCACTGTTGGCTCCATGGTTGGCTCCATAGGCTCCATACGGTTAGTAGTCCGGACGTTAAGGGACGAATAATGGGTCAACCGGTGCATTTGGTGAAAAAAGCATGAAATTTGGTACAAATGTCCCTGAGAGCATACTCTTCAAATTCAGATATGGCGCCACGCCCGTTTTCTCCCAGGAGGCGGGTTGGCTACACTGAAGCGAGTGACAAGTCTTTTTCTGAGCGAACTGTGCTTCCTAGGCGGATATGTGCCAAACAAATGTTGTGGGGAAACACCTATCCTACAAAATGTATATAGTAACTTTTCCACGTACGGTCAGTATTTTCGGAGCTACAGCGACTTGAACCAAATTAAGGGACGAAAAAAAAGTCAACCGTGCATTGGTGAAATTTGGTAAGAATGTCCCTGAGACCATACTCCTCCAATCCAGATATGGCGCCACGGCCGTTTTCGCCCAGGTGGCCCGTAATTGCGGGTTGGCTACCTTGAAGCAAGTTAAAGGTCTTTTCTGAGCGAACCATGCTTCTCAGGAGGAAAGGTGCCAAACAAAGGTTGTACAGAAACATGTACTTTACAAAAAGTATGAAGTACCTTTTCCACGTAGAGTCCTTATTTTCGTAGCTAAAGCGACTTTAAAAAGACTTTTCACTCTCTGAAGGGTAGCCAACCCGAAATTACGGGCCTGCTGGGCGAAAACTGGCGTGGCGCCATATCTGAATTTGAAGAGTGTAGTCCCTAGGACATTCCTACCATATTTCATGTCTTCATCACCGAAGTGCACGGTTGACCATTTCATCCCTTAATTCCATGACTATGGGTTCAAGTCGATGTAGCTATGAAAATAAGGACTCCACGTGGAAAAGGTACTTCATACTTTTTGTAGAGTACATGTTTCTGTACAATGTTTGTTTGGAACATATCCGCCTGAGAGGCATAGTACGCTCAGAAAAGACTTTTTACTCGCGTCAAGGTAGCCAACCCGCAATTACGGGCCACCTGGGCGAAAACGGCCGTGGCGCCATATCTGGATTGGAGGAGTATGGTCTCAGGGACATTCTTACCAAATTTTACCAATGCACGGTTGACTTTTTTTTCGTCCCTTAATTTGGTTCAAGTCGCTGTAGCTCCGAAAATACTGACCGTACGTGGAAAAGTTACTATATACTTTTTGTAGGATAGGTGTTTCCCCACAACATTTGTTTGGCACATATCCGCCTAGGAAGCATAGTTCGCTCAGAAAAAGACTTGTCACTCGCTTCAGTGTAGCCAACCCGCCTCCTGGGCGAAAACGGGCGTGGCGCCATATCTGAATTTGAAGAGTATGCTCTCAGGGACATTTGTACCAAATTTCATGCTTTTTTCACCAAATGCACGGTTGAATCCCTTAACGTCCGGACTATAGTTTGGAATGCAGCAACCCTCGCAAGCATCGCCTTCCTTGCTTCCAAGTACCGTGCCTGTGTCTCCAGCTCCTCGCGATTCCGACGCACGGCCTCTGCTGCCATCCGCATCCGCGCCAACTCCTCTTTCCCTTTCTGGCTACGTGCCTGCAGCCCCTGGTCGTGGCTCTGATGATCGGCTTCCACGGCCATCTGCAGTGGCACCAACTCGCCTCGCGTATCACTCCGGAGTTCCTCCTCCATCATGGAAGCTCTTTCATCGGGCAGGTGGCCATCTCGCAACGCCTGGTAGTCTCCAACTTGACCCCCCTTGCTTCCCTGCCACCTACCCGGAGTTCTCTCTTCCCTGCTGGCCTCCATCCTGCGCCTCAGTGCTTCTACCAATACTTGTACTTGTACTTGGCTGGCTCCACAGCTCTCTTCAGCTTTGGCGCACCTCTCTTCCCCAAGAATGGCTCGCAGCTGATCGAGGAATGCCATCTCCCTCGCACCCTCCGAACCGGCGGTTTCGCTATCCCAAATTCTGACACCAATTGTAGTGCCCCACGATGACAACGTCAGAGACACCACGAATAACACACGGGGGAAAGGTTTAAGAACACAATGGTTTGTATTCCAGGACGACAGGCTACAAACGTCCGTCCCAAAGGACGTCAGGAATAGAACTCCTCGGAAACCACAACAACATGGTTCCCTGAACAACATAAATAACAGTGACCAGGCAACCATCACCAGCCAGTTGCCAGGACACTACAATACCGAATTTCGATATAATTTTATAATTCATATATTCATATATTCATATTTATTTTCCCCCTGTCTCTATACAGGGGGGACTTCACCCTGTGGTATCATACATAATTACATAAATGGAACCCTATTACATTATTATATAATTTTATAATAGAACCCATGCTACTTTGTTATACAAAAAATAACTATTAAATATTTAAAATGGCTTCTTCGAGAAAATATTTATAAGAAGTGTGCTATATTGTAGCACAATGACGAAATTTGTCATCTGAAAAAAAAATGTATCTCACTTACAAAAAGTATGCACCGGGTTTTGACACCACCTCATTTTAAAACCTGTCTGTCCGTGTAAAATAAAAAATAAAAATGAAAAATAAAAAATGGGGTTTTTGAGAAAATAATTTTTGAAATATGCGTGTTTTTGCTTGTTGCCATATTTTCATCTCGCATATCTCAACTACACGCGGAGCTAGCAAAGGTTTTATTGCATAACCTTTAAGGGGTCACCGAGTATATCACAAAATATAATCGGCATAACCGTCACGTTTACCATAACGCCGTAATAAATTGCGAAATATGCGAATTTTGACCAAAATATGCAATGTTGGAGATTTTTTTGCAGGTGACTGTACCATTAAATAAGGTAAATTTATGCATTACATAACAGCGTGTTATTCCAAAAGCATGAGTTTAAAATTTCATGTTGGTTTTCAGAACAGTTCCCGAATTGTACTCATTGAAAGCAATGGAAAAAGTGCACCTTCCCGTGAAGGTTATTTTGGTACCCCTTGAAAGAAATATTAATATCTCGATAACTAAATTTAATCTCGTAAAACTGATTGCTCCATAAGGGTTCAATTGGATGTGGGTTTCACATATATATTTTTAAAAAAAATCGAAGACCATGACTGGGCACCCTCTGTCTGGATTGAAATGGAACCAGCCACCAAAACTTTAGACATTTCTTAACATTTCAAAACTTAAATCATTTAGATATGTCTACAAGTTTTCGANCCCCCCCGAAAAGCACAAGTTTCAAATTGCATGAAAACTGGAGCTCGGAGAGGAAAACCGATTTCAGATTTGAAGTCACAGTTGAAAAAATACTTACAAGGGAAGGTCACGGGGTGATAATGACGGATCTTGATGAAATTTAACATGCTAATACAGGACAATATATGATACCCAAAAATGAAATATTTCGTGCTGAACCCCATATTTGCAAAAGTTATGACGTCTTAAAGTTCCAAAAATAATACATTTTTTACTCCATGGGATTACATTGGCGACCACATATAATGACATTGAAGTGTGTAATCAGTTTCTAGAACTTTTCTCATCGGAAAAAAGTCCTACAGAACGGCTCTGGCCGTCCGTCCGTCCGTCTGTGGACATGTATCAAGGCCTAAACCGTAAGAGATAGCGACAAACGGTTTTCATATTCGGATTGAGCGTGACCAAAATAGGTTTCATGGTCAACTTCTGGTGATCCGCCACTTCCGGTCTTCCGGGTTCACTCTATCCGCACAAGTCTACTTTACGGGCGGGTTATCGTTGGATTTCGAAGTTAGTTTCTGTGTATTCCTGACCGTGTTTTTCGGGGATTTACTCCGGGTTTTACCTGACTCTCTGGCACAGGGGCTGTGGAATTTATTCCTGACGTTGGACATGTTTGCAATGAGCGCCATCGGCCGCCATGATGTTATCGCCCAAGCCGACACTGGAATCGATATGTTGCCTAGGTTACGATATATCGATTCACATGCTCCCTGAAAGAATGAGAAAAGTTCTCATCGAATCACGCTCACGTGAGGTAAAACCCGGAGTAAATCCCCGAAAAACATGGTCAGGAATGCACGGAAACTAACTTCGAAATCCAACGATAACCCGCCCGTAAAGTAGACTTGTGCGGATAGAGTGAACCCGGAAGACCGGAAGTGGCGGGTCACCAGAAGATGACCGTGAAACCTATTTTGGTCACGCTCAATCCGAATATGAAAACCGTTTGTCGCTATCTCTTACGGTTTAGGCCTTGATACCTGTCCACAGACGGACGGACGGACGGCCAGAGCCGTTCTGTATGACTTTTTTCCGATGAGAAAAGGTCTAGAAACTGATTACACACTTCAATGTCATTATATGTGGTCGCTAATGTAATCCCATGGAGTATGAAAGTGTATTATTTTTGGAACTTGGAGACGTCATAACTTTTGCAAATATGGGGTTCCGCACGAAATATTTCATTTTTGGGTATCATATATTGTCCTGTATTAGCATGTTAAATTTCATCAAGATCCGTCATTATCACCCCGTGACCTTCCCTTGTTAGAATCAGTGGAAACAGATTTTTTTTCTTCTTTTTTGTTGGCCTGTGTAATTGTTAGCTTCAACTCCAAAACATGTTCATGGGTAATTTTAGCTTATTGGAAGGAAAAATTAAAATAAGGAAATTCTGAATGTAATCGGACAGGAGTGCAGGGAAGCGTAATCCAATCCTCAGCCTCTTTTTTTACCGTCTTATCGCTAGTAAAAAATGTCAAATGTGTGCAATGTATATAGAAGGGGACCTGAGTCATGCACACAAATAGTTTTTCACTCCATGTATAAGCATTATTGCACTAGGAGAGCTAGAAAATGGCACAAAATTAAAATTATTTTGCACTTTTCGCATCAACATTTTATAACTCAAAAATTGACTTAAAAAGATCAAATATTTGTCAGATGAATCTTATATTATGCAGATTGCGACGCTATCTCACTCATTAACATCGTGACCTTGACACTCTAAATACAGTGATTTTTACAGTATCCTGATTTTCCGGATAGTGGTAACGGAAGGGTTAAAGATGCTCATTGTTACAGACAGACTGGTGAGAATGTATCAGTGACACGTTTCCTATTAACTTCAAGCAATTTAAATAGGCTTGCACAATCCCACCTCACTCGACGGGGTGAAATTGTGGCACAGAAAAGAATTTATATCTCCCGTCCCTTAGCACGTAAAAATTATTTTCACATATGATCTGAACGGTGAGATATGCAGCAATGTTGCATATAAATTTTGTTCCAATACACTACTGGTCAAAAGTTTAGCATCACCCTCAAGCAGATGTTTTTTATTTCTCATGTTTAAACTTACAGTACAAATTGAAATTGTGAGGCACCGTTGAAAGCGTCGTGAATAACGGTACAAACCAAAAAAGGAACAGTCATTCTAGGTTCAACAGAGGTGCAGATATTACCTATTTTGTTCAAACATGTTTTCTCAAAACCTACATTTTCAACTATAAATATTAATAAATAAGGGGAGGTGTGGTGGCCGTGATGGTAACGTCTCGGCTTGCTGAGTGAAAGGCCCCAGGTTCGATCCCCGCCTGGGGAACTTTCCTTTCACCTGCGTCAGGAGGGTCTCTGACCTGCACCAAGGAGGTGTCTGGCAACCTAACCTCCTGGGGAACAGCACATGACCCATTAGCTACGACATTGCACCTTGCACCCATGTTCCCTCCCCAAAAATCCCTATCCTTTCCCATTGTCCTTGTTTCCTTGCACCGATGAATGAAGTGGAAAATATACAGAAAACTGATGGTGGTATGCCACCCCCCGAAGCAGGACGTAATGTACTGAGCAAGGGGTAGTGAAAAAAAATAATTAATAAATAAAGGTAATCATCACGAATTGATGCTTTATTATTTTTATTTATGGCAATAAGTAACCGCCAAACACAAAAAAATTTACCACAAAAATATATAAAAAAATCCACTCGAACTATAATTTTTTTAATTTTCGGGATTTCTTATATGCACCCAACATGACCGAAGCAGTTTGGAGGCAGAGGATATGGTGTCCGACTGCTAATCGGGAGGTCCTGGGATCAAATCCCGGGGCCGGCAACTCTGACCGTGGTTTTCTGTGGTTTCCCACGGTCCTTCCAGGAAAATTCCGGAGTTGCTTCCGTAATTAATAGGCCACAGCCGCTTCCTTCCGTCCCTATCCTATCCCAAAGAGCACAGTAAAATAAAAGCGAAGAGTTCAGGCAAAACAAAATTCCCCCCTAAAGAGCCGATGGCTGATAACGGGGTATGAATTATAAATTATTATTATTATTATATGCACCCAACAAGCAATTGACGTATCGTCAACAGCGCATAACCTGAGAACCGATACTGTTACAGAGATGCAGTTTAGACCGACCACTTTGTTAAGGTTTTCAAATCGGCTGGTCCAAACCTCATTTCTGTAGGAGTATCGGTTCTCAAGTTATGCGCTGTTGACGATACGTCAATTGTTGGGTGCATATAAGAAGAAATGCCAAAAATTGACAAAATTATAGTTCGCGTGGATTTTTAAAATATTTTTGTGGTAATTTTTTCGTCTTCGGCGGTTACTTATTGCCATAAATAAAAATAATAAAGCATCAATTCATGATGATTACCTTTATTTATTAATATTTATAGTTGAAATGTAGGTTTTCAAGAAAAAAAGTTTGAACAAAACAGGTAATATCTGCGTCTTTTGTCTTTTTTTAAAAAAATATCTCTAATATCTATAAATAAGGAAGCTTGATTGTTAGTTTGTGAGTTAGTGAGTTTGGATGTTTGTCCCTTATAGAAATCCAGGGGAAGGGCCCTACACCGCCTTAAATTAGCATATCGGGGGTTACTTTTTCCAAGGAATCTAACGCCGCATGTTTCAGCTTCCGAAAATGAACCTAACTCCCACAACACGCATATTCCCGAATCTTCTCACTTCTTACATCAATAACAATATGTCAATTTGCATTCTCATGGAAATGCCTTTCTAAAAATATGGCTATTTACCTCCCTGCATCGTACTGCAGGGAGGGAACCTTTATTTCGTCTTGATGGAACCTTTTTGACGTAGCGCCTGGGCCCACGGGTAGGGTGACTAAGGTGCAAGTGCAATTCTCAAAGGGTACATTTTGTGAACTCCCCCGGGTGGATTAATCTGAGGAGATTCCACCCGAAACGAAGCCAGAGACGACCCAACTCTGCACGAGATGAAGGGGGGAACCCCGGGCTGGGATCGAACCCGGGACCTTAACATCCGTGGGCACATTTCCGCAGCGCCACTTCGTCTCCCCTACGAAAGGCCCTTACGCAACAATACCTAGCAAGTTAAACCATCGCCGTAAATTCAACGCATCCACCAATTACGCTAATTGGCCACCTCACGTGAGTTCATATCTTATGGTAATTCCAGGATTTTGTGGGATTTGAAAGTAGACTTCCAGGCAAAAGTAAATACAATAAAATAATACAGTATTTACAAATATTACTCTGTGTTGAAAACAAAATTTGCCACCATGCATCTGTACGTACTGTACATTTCTAAAGTTCTTTAGAGCAAACATATGGAACGAGGTGGGGGTGTGATTGTAACTTGTAAGGCCTATTTTAAGACGTATCCAGTTTCGAGTGTATGGACAGGAAATTTTTACAAACAAACACACTTCCTAATATACTGTATATGTACCCCTACCTTTACCAGCACCCCAACATACCCAGGCAACGCCGGGTAACCTGCTAGTATATATATACAGGGTGTATCTGAACTCAGTGCCCCGACGTATATGACTGCCTTCCTAGCCACCAGAGGATCGATTTAAGTATAGGAGTCATTATGTCTGGCCGCCGCATTACTGAGATAATTGGCCGCAAACATGTAGTACCAAATATCCTGTCGGTTAGGCCACCCATCGAACCCTCCCCCAGTCAGAAGGCTCTGGAAGGTCTGGGGCCGGACTTTGTTGGTTTGTTGCCCACAGGTGGTAAGGCCTCTTTGGCTAGTTACACCAGAAAATTCTATTTAAAAGTCAGAAGGAGCGATTAGGCAAAAATAGCCAAAGAGTGTATCTCAGTAATGAGGCTGCCCAGACATATGACTCCTATACTTAAATCGATCCTCTGGTGGCTAGGAAGGCAGTCATATACGTCGGGGCACTGAGTTCAGATACACCCTGTATATATATACACACACACACACACCCCATGATAGGGCGGAGCCCTTTCAGGGGGGAAGGGGAGGTTCCCAAGGGAGGGCGCTGTGCGGTAGTCATTTCTGACATTCTTTAAACACCAGGCCTTTTCTCCTGGCCCTGGGCAGAGTAGGGAGTGCAATTCTGCTCCAACATGTCAGGTGAAAAGCAGAAAAAGACCCGGCCAAGCAGAGGTGACGGGGATGGGATTTGAACCCCGGCCTCCCACTTGGCTGGCCAGTGGCATAACCACCAGACCACCATGCCTCCCGGATCTCTGTTGAACCTAGACTGACCGTTCCTTTTTTGGTTTGTAGCATTATTCACGCCGCTTTCAACGGTGCCTCACACTTTCAATTTGTACTGTAAGTTTAAGCTTGAGAAATAAAAAACCTCTGCTTGGGGGTGATGCTAAACTTTTGAGCGGTAGTGTATATCAACTACTCTGGTTCGCTTGTAAGAAGAACCTCAAAAAGTGGCACAGTCTCACCCCATTTTACGGTATACTACTACACCCTTTGGTAAGCGCTCATGGAGCTCCTCTTCTACTAAGTTGGGAGGAGTCCGGTAGGGTTGACACATCCAGGTCTCGCCCCTGAAGAAAAGCGCTATCACGGGGCCACCTGCCGCAAACCACCCATCAGTCCCCAAAGGCAATAAGAGGCGATAAGAGGGGAGTGACCAGACCTTATTATTTTAAGACCATGAACCAGGCACTGAGCCAAGGATATGTCTTTGGTAACTCCCAAACCAAAGCCCCATTCAATGCAGATCATAGCACCCTTTCTCTTCGACATTCCCATGAAATGGGATTAGTTTTAAGATAATAGAGCCCACCACTGGTGGCAGTTCCAGATGTTAGAAATGAGCAGTTATATGGGACTCAATCTCAAGGAAATTATTTAGTAAACTCCCTATTGTATTAATGTACTGAAAAAAAAGCAATTCATAAAACATAAGATGAAAAATGATTTGAAAGATTTTTATTTCAAAATCATAAAGCTTACTACTGTTTTTTTATCACAACTACCATGTAATACTGGAATTTAAAAAATATATAACATTGTACATTTTAATACTGCAATGGCACATAAAACTGATCATTTATACTGCTACTTCTCTCACAACAATGTCCTTGTTTCATCACTGCTTCAGGAAAAGACTCTTGCTTTCATCACTGGTTTGGTGGAGTTCTTTTGCAGAAGCAGTCAGCCAAAGGTGACAATTCTGCAGGAATTTCCGTCATCCAGAGCAATGGTGTTCCCGTTTCGACCATCACACACTTATCTCCAGAGTAAGTGTTGGAAGTGCTGACCAGATCTCCAAATTTTAAAGGCTGACTAGCTGAAAATCAATAAAGGCATATAGGAGGCATCTCAAAAGAAAGAGAGGTGGGTGGGAGGAGGAGAAAATAGGCAAGATGGGAAAATCTGGTACATAGGAGAAATTTCCCCCAATGCCAAAGGCACCAAATCATTATGCCCTGGATCTAGAATACGTGCAATTGTTACACTCTTTGTCATTTTCTATCCATCTAAATAGTGTACTGTATGCTTGTTTCAGTAGTGAAAGTCTGTGACAGTGTACTGAGTGTTGAAAATATTGGCAAATGAGGTCTTTTAAAATGTGGCTGTTCCTTCTTGATTATCACTTGCTTTTCTAATTATTGTAAGAATCAGCTTGCTATGTCTGATAGTCATCTTTCCCATTGCTTTTCTCCCCTTGATGCTCAGCTCTCGGGGGGGGGGGGGGGNGGGGGGGGGGGGGTCCCCTGAGGGGAAATCTGAGGACTTGGCTCAGGTATTACCTAGTACATGACTGGAAAAAAATAGGTTTGTAACCCTCGCAAGCAGAGCCAGGCAAGTGGGCGCGGGTGGAAGCATTCATGAATCAACTCTTGCTTGTGCATGCTTCCACTCATGCCCACATGTGTGCTGTTTGCAGAGGTACAAGCGATGTACAAGGCAATTTTTTCCACTTGTGTACAGCCCCGAGCTTGGAGACGCTGTGGGCCTTCTCTGACATTCCTTTATCTCACTCAAATTAATGGACTCTTTTTGGGCCGATTTAGCTGCTTTAGGTATGTGTTCGTGTATTTATTACCGTATATTTGATACCGTAACGGTGAGGATCGGCAGAGCACCCTGGCAAAAGGAAGGGCCTGCTGTCTCCAACTTTATTCTAGGGACTGTACCTTGTGTGCTGGTAGACCCCTAGGAGCCCTTTGTTATCTCTGCTAGTAGTCTGCTTCCGCTAGTCAGGTTTCCCTCATATGCTTTCTCGGGGGGTTACCATCAGCAGTGTTGGAGGGGGTATGTGGGTAGGCCTATACATCATGCACAGTGGTGGAAATTAATGGATATCCACAAGTATCGCTGCTGGCAGAGCTTTTCCTTGACATGAAGCAGCATCTGTAAAGGAAAAGCTCCACCAGGCGGCGACACTTGTGGATATCCATTAATTTTCACCACTGTACCCAGCGGAGAAAAGGTGAAATGTGAGGCTATTAGTTGTGTATACTGTGCATTACTATATACTGCTCTGTATATTACCCTGAAAGGTTTCCAAAGCTCAGCAAAATTCATGGCTCGAAAACTCATGCAAGCTGTGTGTATGCAGGGTCTGGACATTTAATGTACTGTCACTTTGAGGGATGGTAGAGGAGTTCTAGAGGATTATTTCAAGTGCATAAGGGGTCTCTGCAGCCCTATACCCTGTTACCCTAAAAATGGGCTTTTCTCCATGTTGTATACTATGTATAGCATATCCTGGAAGGTTTGCATCTGACCAGACATGGGGCACATTTGAAAAGTCCTTCCTGCCAATGTTTTGGCTAGGACACCAACTCTGCCGTCAGATGTAAGAAGACCGTAACTCAAAAACTAGTGAGGGCGAAAGTCGCATGCACGCCCTGCACTAATCCCCTCTGAGCCAGGGTGGATTAGTGCACGGCATGCATGCGACTTTCGCCCGTACTAGTTTTTGAGTTACGGTCTTCTTACAACTGACGGCAGAACTCTTGACATATGAATGTTTGCTGCGCCAAACCTGCTCAATATTTCTCCAGATTTTTAAGATACAGGTGTTTGAATTTTAACAGAGGAAATAATGGCTGCACCTTCATGTTCCAAATATGATTAGTAATTAATTTTCGAATACTGTACTAATTAGTGTTATGAGTCACTTACTGTTTGTAATACTCAGAAAACTTATGAATGATGATGTTGATAGGGAAATAGAGGCATATATGTACGATAACTGGAACCGGTCATTTTAAAATTATTATCGCCACCTATTATCAATTTTGTTGGAATTTTTTTCGTGTTTGAATGGCGGCAGTCTGGACCCAAGATGGGCGACTTACGGTTTTAGACTTTTCCTGGGGGTTTCAGATGAGGGCCAATTTTTGTACAAAATTTGGGATCTGTACGATAACTGGAACTGGCCAATCATTTTGATTATCACCATCCCTATAATATATGAATCAGACAAAAAAAGGCCAATTTGGGCCCTCTCCTGACGTGGATCTAGTGGTCCAAATTTCACGAGAATTTATTTGTAGGGTCCCTGGGTGTGCCCCATTGTCGTATTAAAATTTCAGCTTTGCAGCATTTCCCTGTGCCGAACTAGAAAATGCCGAAATGTAGAGAGCGAGTGAGCTCGAGTAAAGGAGAGAAGGGGCAAATGGTCTGGGTCAGTGGCGGTGGAAGTGGCTAAGACTTGGCGGGATGCACTGCCGTGCATCTGGATTATTATTCATTATCACTTTCATATCTTGCTCTCTGAGCAACCATTGTACAGTCTCGTTCATAAAGATTATACGACTCTATGGACGAAATGCTTATCCTGATAATCCATCATTATTCCCAACCTTATTTCGATGAAACCCTATGGACAACATTTTCTTGATCTATAGTGACTCATATGACCCATCCCAATTTTTAAATAAAATTTTTAATTACAAAAATATTCAACCAGGCACAATGCTTACGTAGATTTGATGTGAATTTCCCAGTAAAATTTTCCTACCTTGCTTTTTTTTTCTCTTTTTAATTTAATTTTGATTCCCTTTTCCCAGACTTCCGCATGACCCCTAAAATCATGCTGGCGACCCAGGGGTTGGGAACAGAATACACATTTCGCCCGCATAGTCGTACCATTCTTTATGAATGGTACTGTACATGTACTATCACGGTCAAAAAGATTGTCGGACTGTTATGGAATCGTCCGCGACTTTTTCTCCCGCCAATCAGTGTGCCAGGTGCAGGTGATTTGGGCG
>JYFJ02005691.1:0-23401 GCA_000934665.2 Catajapyx aquilonaris
GCCGTCCCCAGCCCATCAAATTGTACAAGAACCACTATCAGCAAGTTTAATCATTTTACAGTGTGAATTACTCCCTGATGCGGCTCGTATGATTTTCATACATACGCAGTGTACTGATAAGTGCACGTCCTCTGATGATATAATTACGATGCATGCTAGTACACTACTACGCATTAAATGTATACAGAGAGGGGGGGTGGGGGGTCAGACCCATCGCAATGCAATATTGCTATTAATAATTGGATTAATGCCACATTAGCCAAATTGGCAGTCTTTGGGGGGGGGGCTGTTTGGCTAAATGTCTCCCATCACCAAAATAGCCCGGACAGCGTGCGAAAATTACAATAATCCGCCACCATTTACGCCCCAGTTTGTACAAAAAAAAATTGAAGCTATTTTTACACTACACCAATTCGCATCTAGCCCCATGTTCACTATATGTACACCTGGTCTGCATTGACGATCTCAGGTGTGAGTGCTACATGCGTCACAATATAATTATGCAGATTGTATCCCTGCCATGCGTGCAAAATAGCGAGGCCGAGTCCATTTTAGTGCTCATCCCAGTTAATTTATTTAAATATAAAATACTGTCATATCCTGGCAATGTGTATAAAACCGTAATTAAGTAAAATGTATGTTTTTTTTACATACTAGTTCATCCTTCCACCCACCAGAGGCGCTGCGTGCGCAGGCGCAGAACGTGAGCCAATCGGAAGCATCGCGGAAACAATATACAGCGAGCCAATAAGCGTCAGTCATACAACGAAGGATTTTAATATGATCGATAAAATAAATCGTGACGTTCACTGCTCTCGAATCGTAATATCAGTGACTCAGTGCCGAAGTCCAGTAGCTTCCCTGTTAAATTATCGGTCATTGTTCAGGAGTGACATCGTGCACAGGAGAACAACGGAGCTTGTTGTCAGCGTGGGTTACGAAACTGAGGTAGACAACTCCCAGAAGTTACATTCACACCCGACGATTCATTCCCTGTATAGGGCAAGAATATTTATAAAAAAAACCGAAAAAAACCCCCGGTGATGGGCAAAACACCTATGATCTTAATCAGAAAAAAAAGGATACACACACACAAAAAAAACATAAGGACATCCAAGGTCGTGTGTTGGGAAGGTCGTGGAAATGCCCACGCTACAACCTACGTAATTCCATCCCATTCACAAGAATTTTTTTTCTTCTTCTCTTTCTCTTTCAAAAGCAGACGACACCTATATGACCTCTACACTTGCCTCGGGGTCACTTTCTCGAGAGTGCCCCCTGTCTGTCTCAAGAGAGTTTGACAGGGCCTCCACCGAATGGAGGTCACTGGTTTCTCCGGCCTCGAAATAGGCGAGGGGGGTCCTCTTTGGAGTGAAAGGATTCCAAATTTAGGAAGAATCTGTTATGGGGTGGGCTTTACAGGTAGATGTACACCTGACAGGTCCCAAGGGAATACCGTTAGTTGGACGATAGGGTGGGGACTTAAAACCTCTCACCGAAAAATTTCAAACCGAAAAAAAAAGTTATCGCCCACGTGGTCAACTGACCTTTCATAACGTGTGTATGTCGTCACCAAAAACTTTCTCACTTCCAAATTATTTCCACACCTTTAAATGAATATCAAGCTTTCACTTTTTTTTTTACTGTACGTTGTTTTAAATGCCACCGACAACAAAAGCGGCTCTTGAACTTGACAATACAAATGCGAGCTGACATGCCTGACGTATGTGAGGGCCACATGTGCCGCGGCAAAACCACACGCATTGACCTTCGAACGTGTATTTGACTTTCAGAAACACCGTGTGTGTATGTGCCTGGGTTGAGGTGGAGTAATTTCCGTGGCCTTCCAGACATATTTTCTTTCCTCAGTCAGGAAGCCCCCATCATACAAGTGGACAGCTTCAAAAGAGGCCCACTTCCGAGTCAAGACGACACAGCCTGACACTCTGCCAAAAAATGTGGACTTTCTTGTACATGAAACTGTATGATTTGTGACATCTAGATTAAGTTCACACGTGGGTGTGTCACCAGCAAAATCTGCGTATATTTTCTAATCAAACGTTGAACCACGATTTGCAGAGAGAAAAAAACTTTGCCATCACTTCTGGAAGCATCTTGATAATCTGCCTTCCCCCCACCAACTCTGATAATATCGGCCAGTGCACTTGAGCCAATTCATCCGCCGAGTTCCATAAATTACGTCCAAACTCCATTTCGTGAACTTTTGCCGAGACAAGTCGGGCAAAGCAGCAGCATCCACGCTTCCCTTAGCCGGCACATGCACCTTCAGGATTTGGAGGGGCGGGGGTGGTAGGAAAACTAAATGAGAAAATTTCCATCGGGCCCAAAACCTTTCATTTCCCATCAACTCCCTTTCCAATATTAATCAGAAGTTGCAGTTCTACTTGGCAGGGCTGAAGTTTCAAATCAAAGCGATCTGGGGGGACCGGCCTAATTAAACCGACAAATCTTACGGCCCGGCGCCGACTGACAGCCCTCCCTATAAGAACCTAAGACTTTTAATGTTAAAGCGTCAGCATGGCGGATGGCTCTGAAAACTCCAGCTTCATGGACGCCCCCGCTTGGAGGCGCTGAACACTCCCATTTTTTTTTTCCAAGCATAAATTCGTAAGCCTTGACGGCCACATCAAAAGTGCCTCTTTCTGATGGCCAAACGTTGGCTTCAACGCCACAAACGCCCGGGCTTTTCAGCTGAGCAAAACCCCCCTCCCTTGTGTGGAAGCTGGAAATTGTTAATCCGTCAGCTACAGACGCGCCTTTACCCAGGCTTAGCAACGCCTTGAGACGATGCTCGCCTAGCAGGAAATTGAAGCCCCCCCCCCCATCTACCCCCACCTTTTCATATTCTATTCTGCTAATGACTGCCCCCCCGGACTTACGCACGCTCCATTATTATGGAAAATCGGTATAACTACGCGGTAATTACAGGAGACCCCAACAATGAGTCGCCACCAAGTGTCAGATGTTTGTTGTTTATCGCCCTGGATCGTAATTATATTTCACTTATTGTTTCCATCTGAAAACAAATACGTATCTGGCCTGGATAAAGCCGATAAGTGTGGTTATCATCATGCATTTTTTTTCGGGGAAAAAAAAACTTGGAGCAAATCCAAATATACACACTCGCACAGCACACACACAAAAAAATAGTAATTATAATCTATCTACTGCCACCATGCAGATGCCAAGGCGAATTTAGGAAGCGTGCAAAACGTGGCATGGGTGAAGGTCAGCTCGATCCCCCCCAACACGAGTTGCTATCATTACAGGGGGAAAAAAGGCTTCTTCTCTTCCGCACAAAAATTGCATATGGCGTCTTATAACAGAAACAAAGCCACATTTCGAAGTAAGATTAGTCACCTTTCCTAAGCAAAAGGTTTTGAGTCATCTAGTATATCAAAAAGAGTGCGACCTCAATGGTTCATGCAGCTTCCCAAAAGCCTGCAGCGGATGCGGAAGATACGAAGCGGAAGGCCTGATACGGAGCAACTGCGTCAAAGAAGTTTGCAAGAATCTTTTACGACGAACAGAGTTTCGCAAAATATCAAGTTCTCATCGTATTCGCGCATTTTTTCTCTCTCGGGGATTCTCACTTGTTTATAATAACTATCAATAATTTTTAAACGACGACACTTTGTTCCCCTTCAAGCAGTCAAAGTTTATGTTGTGGTCGGTACAAAAATCAGCGAGACACAGTTTTTATAGTTGGTTTCTTATCGTGGATTGACTCCATAGCACTGACTCTTCTAGAAGCATATCGGTAAGGTCGAAAGTTTATCATCCACACATATAAAAAAAAGCTGGATGATAACAAAATTCCCGCAAGTATCTCTCGAGTGGACTACGGTACAAAAGTTACGAAGTCGATTCTTGTCCCTTTGGTAATACTCAAAAATAATTTCAAACATCAAATTTCGACATCTGTTATCGCACCCATCAAAAAAAAAACGTCATAAATGTCAGATAAGGACCTCAGATTAGACATCGATGGGGACCCCAATTTTTCTTGTAACAATTATTGTATAAGTTAGCACTCAACAAAAATGACGAATCAAAAAAAATGTAGAGGGGGGCTTGGTGAGGGGTAGAACCATAAAGCGATTAGATTGCGATGAGAATAGAACCGAAGGTCCTTGGTTAGCTTTTCGACCTCGAAGGAAAATAAAAAAGAGATGATCCGTTCACTGCCTTTCTAGATCATTTCCCATACACACACACACACACACACCAACAGGCAATAATTTTTTGACTAACACACGATTTTTGTTATTTTAATAATACGCGCAGTATGGGCCGAAACACACACACAAATCTGTATGACATTTAACATCGAGCCTGTTTCAGCATTCAGGCTTAGGGCCATTCATGCTAACTTATCCATATTGTAATTGCCTCCCCTTCAATATCAAACGAAACTAATGTGGTTATTGCTTTTTCTGAGCCGATTTACTCCCGGGTTGATCCCCCAATAAATCCTGAACCTCCACAAGATAAAAAGGTAATTATCAGCTTTTTTTCGTGTGTAACCAACATGGGTTTTACTAGAATCCTGCACAAAAAAGGGGCAATCCCTGGTAAGGATTGCAGCCCAGGCAAGCCGACTCTCAAATTACCCCACCGTTTTCCCCGAGAGTTGCCATCATCTGCAATGCGACGGCCACAGGAGCCGTTTAAGACCCTCCAACTAAGGTAAAAGCAAAGAGGAGGATGGTTAGAGGTAAGTAGGAAAGAGGAAATATCGAGATCTTCTCCTTAAACGCGTCCCAACCATTATCTTCTAGCCCAATGCTGCTGTTTGCCCGAATAGAAAGGACCACGAGAGTTTGCTCAAGACACTACGAATTTTCCTGATTTGGACTCCCCCAAAAAACCTGCCCCATTTGGTTCTCCCTTGGCAGTAAAGCACGGGCTGGTGACAACGACTCTGTTGCCTGGGAGCGACCAATTAAAATCCGCTCTCAGGTATATGAGGGGAAAATTCACTTTTGGAGAGAAGAGAAATTGCATTAAGTCGTAATAAAACGCCTTAAACTGATCGCGACATGACTTGATAATAGGACCAGTTTGTGCAAAAAAAATTCACGCCACCATGGTAGGCCTATAGAACCTATAAAAATATTGAAGCAATATCCACTGAAATATTACTGTATAACTTATTGAAACAATCCACCGAAATTATATTAAACAATCTATTGAACTTTTGCTAATTTTCCTCAAAAAAATATAACCGTCATTCATAATAAACATACAGGATCAAGTTTCGATTCAAATTTTAATTTAATACTAATGGTATAGACCTATAAAAATATTGAAGCAATCCACTGAAATTATATTGAAGCAATACACTGAAATTTTGCAAAATTCTCCAAAAAAATGTAACTGAGTTATTCATAATAAGCATAGCCCTATAAGTTTCGATTCGAATTTAATTTAATTTGAATGGTATAGATGTGGTATGAACCCTATAAAAAATATTGAAGCAATCAACTGAAATTATATTGAAGCAATACACTGAAATTTTGCAAAATTCTCCAAAAAAATGTAACTGAGTTATTCATAATAAGCATAGCCCTATAAGTTTCGATTCGAATTTAATTTAATTTGAATGGTATAGATGTGGTATGAACCCTAAAAAAAATATTGAAGCAATCAACTGAAATTATATTGAAACAATACACTGGAATTTTGCGAATTCTCCCCCCAAAAATGTAACCCCAAAATAATAAACATATCAGTTTCGATTCTAATTTAATTTAATATTGAAATAAAGATATTGAAGCAACCCCATTGAAACTACAAGTATATTGAAATAATCCACTGACATTTTGATAATTGCTCTTTAAAAAATGTAACCGACATTCATAATAAGAATATCAGATTTTTTTAAACTAAGATTTCGCACGAGACCCACAAATTTTTTGGCGCAACCATATTATAGACCTATAAAATATTGGGAGTGATATAATTATTTCATAAATAAATTATTCCCCGACATTTTGTTTAATTCCTGATTTTTTAACAATTTTTGCTATTTTTTCCCAAAGAAATTCGTCGCCATTCGTAATAAACATATCCGTTTCGTTTTTTTCTTTTTGCTAATATTTCCCGCAAATTTTTTTGGCGCGCAACAATTGAAAGAGCAGCCATTTACGGTAGTGACTCCTGGAATTTGGTGGGTGGTTGATGAATGATTAAAAAGGAAGGAAAACCGGTTTGGACGTGAGTTCAAAACCTGCCCGGTTTTTTTTATATACACACTGTAGGATTTACTGCTCGGTAGTCGCTTAAAAAAATTGCGCTTATTTCGGCTATGAATTATCGGGTTATAAGGACCGGCAAAAATTTTTTTTGCACAATATATATTTTAATTCTTAAACTCGAAACCTCCCTTGGTGTAGAATCTTGAATTTCATGCTACTAAACCTGGTCCCATTTGTCACTTCTAATTTGTTTTTTTAAAAGGATTTATCCCCGAACAAGTTTTCTGAGCAATTGTTTATTAGGTCATATTGCCAAAGATACTCTCTCTCTCTCTCCCTGACCAAAAGAGAAGTCAGCTTCAACTGACCCTTGTTAAGACGCAAAAATCGCTCAGGTTCGGAGGTCACCTCATGGCGCGAAGGGCGGCCGTGACGTCAAAAGGCCGCTGCCGGTGGTTTTATACGTCGTGACGCACATCCACCACTACATACATAATCGTACATTCACATGACCCAAGTTCAGGGGAAGAACAAAAAAACAATTCCCACAACGCACATGGTTTTTCGAAACTTCACGCGGCAAAAAAAAACTACATCGCACTTCGAAGGTGACATTAAAAATTAATCTCGTTCAAAATTGGACATATTTATTATACGTACAATAAATCTTGCCACTCGTCACCTAAAATAGGCAATTTAAAAAAAAAATGGCAAAAAGTGTGGCGCCATTTACTAACCACGTGTTACGTTTAAAAAAAAAACTGGGCTGAATTCCTAGAGGTTGTCTACCTTACGCGTCGTTCTAAGTACGTGTCGTTCTAAGTGACGCGCCACTATAGAGCGAATCGAGTGTTTCTAGAACCGCAGGCATAGAAAAAAAAATGAGAGCGAAGCGAGTGTTTTTTCAAGTTTGAATCGGTTTTCAATAATAAAAAGGCCACTCTTTTAAACTTGGTGCATCTTCAGCGTCTCTTTGAATTTATTGTGCTGCTTAACACTATAAGTTTTTTCAATCATCCGAGGCCGATTCTGTCGCCACATCACGCGCCATTATCTCTCCATGGCCTTATCGTTTATGAGGAAATTCTACAAGGCCAGCCAGGCAGCCCAGCTGCGGATATACACATACACTCAACACACGTGGTACTATAGTGTGTGTGTGTGTGTTCACCCAAAAAAAAAAAACTCTTTCTTACCTTCCATCCGGCCGAACTGTTGCTGTCCCCTTTATCCTTGAAGTACGGCACGTTTTGGACCATCCAGTCGTAGATTTGGGATAGTGTGAGTCTCTTCTCAGGTGAGCTTGTGATGGCCTGGGTGATCAGGTCGGCATAGGACATGTTGCCCCAAGCGTTCCTGCGACTCGAGTTCTTCTTAGGTAGCTGGGCAGCCTCGGGTTGGGATTTGACCCCTGGGTCACCTGGTTGACCCGATTGTTCTGGGCTGTCCTCGTAGTTGTCCGGTCGGGGCAAAGGCCACGTGTTGGACCTAGCACGAGTCTGTGGCTCGAAATTTGGGTCGATGTCCACTGGTGGATCCATCATTGTTGCACTGTTTATAACTAGGGGGTAAAACTAGATCGAGAGAGGTTAAGGTTCACAGGGGGGTCACTACACAGAGAAGTCACGTGGCGGCAGTCCAGAGAGGACCACGTGAGTAGAGGTCTGCCATCGGCACCGATCCAAACAGCTCTGAAGGGGCCTCGCTAGCAGCTCAGAAGCCGCGCTTCGGCACGCACCTCTCCTGACGTCACATGGCCAATGACTTGCCAGCTGCGCACTATCTACCACCACACTTCTTTCCAATAGTCGACGCTCAGTGGCGCTTGCTATCGGTAGAGTACGTGCCCTCCCCAACCTGCTGCACCTATACCGTTGGCTGCTATAACAGGAGACAAATTGGTTAATCGCGATTTCGACACTTTTTGCGCGGCGCACGTGTGTGTTTACGCGTTAGGTCAGTGGAAGTCAGAAGCACGTGCGTTGTAAGAGGGACAATTTGCGACGGATTTGGTCGTTGCGTAGGCTGGTGGTACTGGTCCGCGGGGATCGTAGTTGACCGACTTCATAGGGAGATTACACCCTGTATAGTAGGAGGATAGCATGTATGGGTTACATACAATAGGGCAAATCAAGTGAATCTTGGATGAATCAGACATGTAAATCATAAGGATTATTGGATGAATCCTGCGTGTAAATCACAGGGAATCCTGGTTGAATCCGATATTTTAAAAAATAATAGAGAATCCTGGATGAATCTGACTTGCAGGCTAAATCATAAGGAATCTAGGATGAATCCTATATAGGAAAATCTAGGATGAATCCTATATATAGGAAAATCATAGACACTGTGTCATATATTCATCCAGGATTCCCTATAGGCTATAGGGAATCCTGGATGAATATGACATGTAAATCTGGGATGAATCCGCAATCCGATATGAAAATTATCGCAAATATTGGATAAATCCCACATGAAAATCATTGAGAATCTAAATTCGATATGAAAATCATATAGGGAATCACGCTTGGAATCCAACTTGTAAATCAAGGAATATTATATGAATCCGATATCTAAATCTTGGATGAATCCTACATGAGAATCATAGGGAATCCTGGATTAATCGTGGTTGAATCCGGCATCAAAATCACATGGAATCTAAGATGAATCCGACATGTAAATCTTGACGAATCCGATATGTAAATCAATGTGAATCCATATTGGTAAAATCCACACTATTTTTAGGCTACTATTAAATGGTACAGTAGTAGTATTTTAAAATGCGCACTAAAAATAATTAATTGGGTCTGCTCGAAACTGTAAAACCAAGGGCGTTAAATTACAGATGCAGTGTGGGTACCCAGTTCCCAAATCGCAGTGATAAATAAAACATCTTTTTACCGTATGTATACTAACATGTCTAAGGTGTGCATAAGTCATTGCACACTAGAGTGTGTGCGGTGTAGTGAAAATGCTTGCCATACCACGCTCTATCTATACATACAATAAATTACTAACAATCCAAGAAATTGTCAGCATAATTATATCCCAATGTGAGCTAACTTGAGGTTAGCAGGTAAGATGATGAAGTTGTTTGGAAATAAGAGAGTAAAGTTCCGCTCCGTGCCATCTGTACACAGTGCAGAGAAGTTGTCTCAGGGACTAACCAGTCATCTTTCCTGCCGCCCCATCTACGCCTCTTGACTCTTACTACCTTCACTTGTATAACAACTCAACAATTACAGTAAACTCAAATACATATACAACTCAAAAAAAATTTGTGACAATAATTATTATTCAAGTTCGTACCGATACAACCCACTGCTCAGAAAAAGCGACACACATTGCAAATATTTCTGGATAAAATATTTGTCATACACTCTGCAGATGCGATCATACGTGTCTAAATGCACATTTCTTTCCCTCCCATGTTATGTGCAAGTAAACAACGTGTCATTGTATTTCAGGTATTTCCTCCTAATGACATTATTTTGACACTTATTTCGGGCTATTTGGCAACTATTTGCAGACAACAATCCTCTCCAGAAACCCGTAGACACATTTAGGACTATTTATCCAGCAGCAGTGAGGACCTCTTCTAATTCCTTTGCTCTCAACCAAATCAGTTCTTGATAAATCTTTGCCCCCCCTGAAGATGTAACACCTTTTACTTGAATAAAGGTGAGAGCAGCAGCCCCCTCCTCCTTTGCAACATTGATCGGCGTCTGACAGATGGGCCTTTGAATTGCCTGGCCGTAAATCGGAGGCGACAAATGAACGTACTTTTCCGCCCCATAAATACGTCGGGTGAAGGCGTTTAAAAGAAACGTAATCTAAAATTTGCTGCACCCGGAGTTTGGGAAGGAGAAATGTGAGGAAGGCTAATGAAGGCTGCTGGAGGAGGAGGAGGAAGGGTGGGGTTTCCCTGTGTGTGATGAGTTTGGGGCCACCTTGAGACCCAATTACAAGGCGAGGGGGACTAAGTGGGCACTGCTAAGGTGTATTGATTACGACAGCTAGAGTAAATAAGTGGAAAGCTCGCAGGTTTTCCAGAGAGACACTGGAATTGCAAAGAGGACACCGCAGATTCAAAGGTGTTGTGTTCCTCCCCCAAAGGTTCATACCAAAAATACAGAGTGCGTGACTAAAGCCATATTTTTATTTTATTTTTTTGATCCGAATTGTTGCGAACATATATTTTTTTGTGGGGATGGCTGCACCTCTCAACTGTTTGTTTTTTGGGGTCCTCTATCCGTAGATGTATCCAGCACCGTATCTCTGGGTGCGGAAGGAGTTGCTGGCTGCGAATGGTGCATGCAGCTGGTGCAGTCCACCAGACTGGTACACACCAGCGTATGGTGCACCCAGGAACACCTGAGCAGAAGCAACGGCCAGGACGACCAGGACCATCAGGATCTGCAAAGAAAATCACTTGATCAGACCAAAAAAAAAAATCATACATATTATATAAAATGGAAAGTTTATCTGTGTGTCCAGGCTATCTAGTTCACTTCCGGACTACTGATAGGGCAGATATAGGAAAAGTGAAAGTTTGTCTGCATGTCCAGGCTACTACCACTTCTGGACTACTAACAGTCCTGATAATTATAAATAAGGAAAGTTTGTCTGCATGTCCAGGCTGCCACTTCTGGACTACTGACAGTCCTGATATATAAAAAGTAAAGTTTGTCTGTATGTCCAGGCCACCACTTCTGGACTACTGTCCTGATATAAAAGGGAAAATTCAATCTCACTTCCGGACTACTGAGAGTGCTGATTCTTACATGTATAAACAGTAAAGTTTGTGCGTGTTTGTCTGGGCTGCCTGTGGCCCACTTCCGGACTACTGAGAGTCGTGCTTGGCTTGTAATAAATAAAAATAGTACTCACCACGAACTTCATGATGATTGTTGAGTTGTGTAGTGTTGTGTAGGCTCGGTGCTAAGGTTCGTAGCAAACTGTGTTGTTTTTTGATCGGGGCTTGACCCTTTATATACCGTGTGTGGTCAGGCATGAGGAAGTTGGGTGTCCAGGGTGACGTCTCAGGGATAGACAAATCACGCCCACTAGAGATGCCTGCACTTGAACCTCACAACACGATCATGCTTCACGAAGGACATGGTATTCGTCACCGATTGATTCTTAGTGTACACAACATGCGATTTTTTTTTATAACCGAAAATTATGGGCCCGCCAAAATGGCATGTGGGGGGGAAAAAATGGTCATCCTCGATTCATGACTTGGAGATTTTAAACCAAGGTCCTTTCCTCATAGTGAACCAAGTAGTGAGGGGAATGGGGCGGGGTTGGGAAAAGTGAGACCCAGTGATTTATTTGGATGATAAAAGCGCCGAGCTTGATTTTCTATCGTCTAATCAACCCTTACCGGAAATTCAGCAACTCAAATTGCGGGTAGTTTGTTGCCAATCAAGTGTACACAAGAGGAACAAAAAAAAGAGGACAAAAATCAAAGTTGAATTTGCACAAAAAAAGTGCAGTTATTTTTAGACTTAATTCGACGAAAATATATAGCTTTTGGAGGCATTTGCATAAATAATATTTTAAACTTGGAAAACGTCTGAAAAATTAAATTTTGCATTTTTGATGCAAATTCGTGATTTCATTGCCAGGTTAGGGTGAATAGTAAAAATAAAAATAAAAACTGAAATTTCATTTCTAAAAGAATGAAATGAAAATGTCCTTAAAAACGATTTTTTTAAATAAAAATTAATTCGTAATTAATTATCAATTATATGACTGTCGCTTTCTTATATTTCGTAAACTTATTTGACATTTGATTATGTTTTTTTTTTTAAATTCAATTGGCTTGTAGCGATTTGTGACCTTTGAGTTGAAGATGATTGCATTGCTATTAAAATATACCTGTGTGTGGGTCATAAACAGGTCATACATAATTACCGGTTTTACACCTGCGTAATAAAAACAAAACCGGTAATCCGATTTTTACAACAGTCCTTGACAATGCGTGAAAAATGAAAACTGACCATGATGCAACCCTCGCAGTAGCAAACCCTTTCATGATGGCAAATTGCAAAACGCCCCACAATTTTTCATATATAATTAATAACAATTTTTCAACAACACCTTGACCTTTTTTTAAAAATATATGCTTTTAAAAAAATTATGAGTGACAGGAAGTGAATTAAAAAAAAAATCCTTGATAAGTTAATCGATTTGACACTTGATATTTTGTGTACATCTTTTTGTTCATCATAATATATATGTCAGCTGTTCACTAACTAGGAAACATGTCAAACCACTTTCACAGGTTTTTTATTTCATTCAAATTCCTAGTCACGAAGGACCTTGACCCTGTACACTTCATAAGAGGTGTTTGGCCTGCTTTTTTAAATTTATTGAATCCAGACCGCGCCCAAAAATGTGTGACGCACTAGGAAGAACCAATAGTACTCATCTGGACCATTTCCGCAAGAAAACTAACTGATCTGATGGCCTTTGGAAAAATTACAAGAGGAAAAAAAAAAAAAAAAGTGTAAGCCGCACCCTCTCAGAAGGGCAACCTTCAAATGGCTGCAGGTGTAGCTTCCGCCCTGTAATTTAAAAAAAAAATCATTAAGGATTAATAAGGGTAACATGCTCAGAAATAAGCGATAAGTATGCATCAAGAAATTGGGTGAAAATATGTGCAGAAAAAAATAGGTAATTTTTGCCTGAAATTCAATAGTTGGATCATGCAAAAAAAAAAATTTGATTAAAAATTGTTAATATCATTTGGTTTATAAAGTTGTGTGTTCAAAGACTGTCACCATGCCTATTAAGGCAATGCTAATTTGTCAAGGCCAAAAATAATGAAAATGATCCGCAGCATAACTGTTGCTCTGCATCAATTCATCTTCCGTTGGCATGTTGTAGCCACCGCCAAACTTGGCGTTCACTTTCACTTGCCCTTGCCCGACCGATATCCGCACCTGTTCAAGATCAAAAGCCTCCACCGATATAAATACAGGGAACGAGCCCACAACCAGCATCAAATCTCAACACAGCACAACTTTAGTCTTTCAACGCAACACAACAACTCCAAAACCAACCATGATGAAGCTGGTAAGTTCTTTTTTGCAATTTTTTGGTGATCCGTGTCTTTATCCGTTGTCTTTATAGGTGATCGTCCTTGTTGCCATCATTGCTGTGGCTTCAGCCCAGCTGATTTACGGAGGTGCTGGCCTGCACACTCCTTTCTCCGCCAGCGCCCAGTCTGGCATCGTCCGCTATGGACCCACCGGTGGATACGGATTCGGCTATCCTGCCTACGGACGCTTCTTCGGGTAAACATCTTCAAGCCAGAAAACCAGCATGATTCAGTCATCCCGAACAAATAAATATGTTCATTTCATGCTATCCGCTGCTTTTTTACTCAACGGACTTCCCAGTAAATAACCGCAACCCACCGATCTCCACCGTAGTGAAGGCGATTTACATGGAATACACTACAGTGTACGACAGGGACAGAAAAAAAAAGGCAAACATGAAAAATGCACATATTCAGAATTTGCAGGTCTCATTATTCAAATACGCTAAAAGTACAGATCTGAAAAAAAATGAAAAACTAACAGTTTCACGGCAGAACCTTCGCCATCGGAAAGGAAGGTTTCACCTCGCTGGCTGATCCCAACTATTGTGCAGAAGCCAATATGTTCAGTGGCTGACTAGCCGAACATTATATGCCCAGTTCAGAAGGCTAGGTTTCAGTTCATCACTTCCTGCAGTATGTCCTTTTTGTCTTCGAAATATTTTCTGAACCACTCGATGAACTCCTTCTTCCTTTGTACAGTCAGATACGGGTTTTTGGACAGTGCCACGCAGACCAACTCCATGAAGTGTCTGATCGGCCCACTCTTTGGGCACCAGGGTTCAAGGTGAACTTCCATGAATACATGTTCGTGAAATCCAATCTTCTTCTCCTCATCCATACCTTGAAATACATAAGAAAATAATTTATGCATTTATTTTGTAACCAGTAAACTAATTCTAGCCAGGCAGCACATTTTTAGTAACTAGTAGTAGGTACTTTTCGGATACTTCTTCAGTACTCCGTAAAAAATTTAAAACCATTAAAAATTGCGATTTAATTTTATTTCTCATCATTACCGCATTTTGTATTTGGTGCCATCACCTAGCAATGGCAATTACCGTTTGTAGATCGTAATTGTTTCCATTTCTAGTATACGAAATGGAATATTAAGGCGTTTTGAATGTGTCTGTTTTCGGAGCGCACCATTTCGTTGTGAGCTTCCGGAATTGTGATACCACATCAACATGCCTAGCAAAGCTTGGCGTAAACGACACGTAGGAAAAGTCAAATACGCTGCTAAAAATAAAAACAGACCAAATGAACCTGCAAGCAGCATCGCAAGGCACACCAGGTGTCCAGGTATAACGCCCAGCACCGCGCGATGTACCATGAAAATTCCATAATGCCTTTACTTGATCCACAATTGAGATGAGAAATCCTCGTATCCAGTTCTCCTGAGCCAATGTTGTACCTAACCAAGCTCTGAACCGCTCCGACCTTGGCTCCACTCTTCCCCTGAACTGGCTTGAACCAGAACCAAACTCCGACGCTTGCTCCGAACCCGGCTCTACTGCTCCGGAGCAGCTCTGATGTTATCAGGTTCACGGAACAAGGGTTCGGTTCACAACCCTGGCATTTCCATGGAAAAAGAAAGAGTCGAAAGTTCCAGGGGTGCTTTTGGCAGAATGCCATTGCCTATAATTTGTCTAACAAAACTGTTACGTCACAGTCAGCATGTTAGGCTTGGTCCCCTATACGGTATTTGGGTTAACTTCTAGACGTTTCACTGAAATTCATCATGTAATTTGCTATTGTGTGGCGCAAAATGTGAAGTTCTTTAGGTTCCGTTTTATAAAATGAGGTTGCAAGTTAAGGGTTAACCATGATATGAACTATGAGTAAACAAGTCCTGCGTCTTCACCTTGTTCATTATCAATGGGAAACTGCCAGAGCTTTCCTTGCTCCGTCAGCAGGATCATTTCCTCAAACCCGTGGGCAGGCGGCTGCGTTACAGACAGCTGAATCTCTCTCTCCTTTAGTCGGTCCCAAGTCTTCAGTGTGACTGGCTCCGACTCGCTCTTGGCCACCCAGTCAGCTGGGAATATCCCCAGTGGCTTGCTTCCGAAAAGGCTGACCTCTCTGGGTCCCTGACCAGGTTGTCGTCTGAAGTCACGCTGCTTGAACTCACGTGGACCCATCTCCTTACCTCCGTACTTCCTTGTGATCCTCTCACTGGCTTTGGGCTGCTCAACTTGCATACCTTCGAAAAGATTGCTGCCCCAAAAAACATTCAATCAATGTCCAGTTATTTAGCAAACGATTAGTAACTCTTCGATTTTAAAATATGGTTTGAATCGTTGAAACTTGCTCTTTCAGCCAGTGCATAATTATTCGTTCTACATCAGACTGGAAAATTTTGCGTTATAAAAATTGTTATATGCAAGTGTGCGTAAATGCTTCAGTATTCGGCACCAAAAATGATGACCGTTTCAGTATTCGGCACCTTCAATTCGGCAGGGCCTTCAATGGTCGGGTCGCCGTAAGGTATTTCCCCAAAATGACATCAACTTTGAACATTTTAGAACATTTAGTTCCTTTTCCCCTCAAAAACCGGAGCCGATAGCATACCTTAGAGTTATTGGTTTGGCAGCTTCCTTTTTGGCTTCCTCCGTCTCAACTGCATGGAACTTGAGACGTTGCAGAAGTTCAGATTCGGTCAGTTTGGGTTCTCCAGGCACAGCCTCCGACACATCTTTTGCAGCCGTTACAAGCTTAGGATCTGCGATGCATAAGTCAATAAATATTTTACGCCAAGAAAGCAACTTCGATAATAAAATTACCAATAGTATCCATATACATCTTCGTCTCCTTACGTACAGCTTCACCCTTGGGTTTGCGTCTTGGCTTCGGTTTGGCCAAGTCCAGGCTAAAGTCTACATCAGCCGCAGCTTTTGGCTTGTCTGAATCCTACATCAAAATAAACACATAAAATGTCATGTTACGGGCTTAAACACGTTGTTGGTTGGTTGGTAGGAAGGGTTACCCAGCTTGTATGGCTCTGTCTGAGTCGGGCCTTGGCAGCCGGGGGGTAGGAGAGGAAGGTGTGGGATTGCAAGGTAGGGTGGGGGAGAGGAGGGCTGGCCCCGGCTGCACTGCAATGCCGGGTCCAACCCAGGGACGGGGGTGGCTTAAACACGTATAAATAGTTGTGCAATACTTTGATAATTGAAGCCAGCAGTTGTGAGAGCTTCTGCGACGCTTCCTTAGTCCTCTCCAGCTTCTTCCTTTCATCTTCTTCCTTCTCCTTCCTGGCCTTTCTCCTCACCTCATCGTCGCTATCACTCCCTGAACCAGCAAACCTGATCTGCAAACCGCTGCTCCTGCACACCAAACCACAAAAAAATGTCACTCATTCTACAATACATTTCTATTAGAAATTTCACCATTTTTCGAGCCTCCCTGGTCCCCTTTTGGGCTTCAAAATTGCGAGGAAGCAACGGCCAACAGACATCATGGCCGCCGCCATTTTTTTTATTATAATTTTTTTGTTCGGCCAACAATTCAACGTAGCTGCTGACTGTAGCCGTTATTTGCTTAATATACGATATTGATTTGTACAGTACTGCAATAATATCAAGTTGCCAAGCACAATAATGTTCTTGCTGGTTTGAAAAGCATGTCTAATTGCAGTACACGTACAGTACAGTACAGTACTAGTGTCTAACAGTAATTGCCTGAAAAGAACGGTTATTTTTTGCCGATAACAGCGTTTAAATGTGATTTTCAACTTCACGTGGTTCACATGCGTATCTAGGACTCATGTGTTTAAACAGATTTAACATATAAAGTGCCACAATTGCTGTATAATTACGTACAGAGACAAATCGGAATATTAACATGTGACATAATGTGACATAACAGTCGCATCAAGAGGCGCATGCGCCACTTTAGACCCGCCGTGTGACGTTTCAAACCACGCAATAAGGTCCGCCATATTTGATAAAGTCATTCACATTTTGACTGAATTAGGTGGGGTGTTACTCGCTTTAAAATTTAATCTTTCTTTTTTAAAAATCCAGCGTGCATTTACGCATAGAATATTCCAGTGCAGCTTCGGATGTAAGCGGGTCCAATCCGGCCCGAATTTAACGTTAACCTACCCGCGCGCCATCTGCTCCAAGCGGTGGGGGAACGGACATTGGAACGAAAAAAAAAGAAAAAAAAAAAGGAATTCGAAAATCGAATAATAAAAGATGGAGAGTCTGGACGGGGAGGATCGGAAGACTCTCCGTTCCTTCTACTCCATTTCGGACCCTCTGGAGGCCCAGTTCGAGGACCTGGATCCCCTGGTGAGGCTGGACGTCTACAGGAAGGTCCTCTACGTGTACGACTCCTCCTGGTTCGTCCCCCCTGAAGAGCCTTGTGCAGGCCCAGTCTGGAAGCAGATCCACAAGTGAGAGAGAAGCGCCATTCCTATATATGGGATCGATACCAAGGGGGGAAAACTCTTCCAACAAAAGGGGAGAAACGTAGTGTGCGTGACAGAAGAAGAAAACCCCTTTCGATTAGTCCCCCTCACTCTTTATATAGGCCAACAACGGGTGTGCTCCATAATAACTCATATTGTCGTGGCGTTGCGCATTTGGAGGTAACGCAATACGCATTGAAAGAAATATGAACGCAATGAGCATGGAAAGAAAATGCGTGTACGCAACGCATTTAAAGAAATAGGCAGAAAACACACACGATTTGTAGCATTAAAAGGCTAAGTTTGTTTGCTTGTTTGGCCATTTCGTACCCATTTGATGCCTGACAGTTACGCAGAGAATGTTTGTAAAAAGCAATAGTTTGTTGGCCATTTTCATACCCATTTCGTGGCTGTGAGAAGAACGAAGGATATGTAAAAGAATAAAAAATAAAAGTATTCAAATTATTGTAATAACAAACAAAATTGTTAAAACTATAATAATAACATATAGTTCATATTTTGGGTTAGCTTGTGGCTCCAGTCATCGCTGGCTACCCCTTATAGGGAAATGTGATGATGATGATAATAATAACAACAAATAAAATTGTTAAAATTATAATAATAACAAACAAAATTATTAAAATTATAATAACACAAAATTGTTACAATTCTAATAATAACAAACAAATATTATCGAAATCAATGTAATAACAAATTAGATTATTGAAATTATAATAATAACATAAAATTATTAAAATATTGAATAAAATTATTAAAAATAAAGGAATTTGTAACCTTTTGCTTGTTGACCATTTCGTACCCATTTTATGTACCTGTTTCATGTCCGTGAGAAGAATGAAGAGTAAGGATATGCTTGTTTGGCCGTTTTGTACCGATTTCATGCCGATTTTATGGCCATATGTACCCATTTTATACTAATACAAAGAACAGTTCCCTGCTAGTTTAAAAATTAAAGGCCGAATCTTCGACGTATTGTGCAAACCTGTGGGAGGGGTGCGCAAACGGGCTGCCCGTTTGCGCGCCCCTCGCGCAGGTTTGCGCGATACGTTGAAGATTCGGCCCTAAATCGCAAGTTGCGTTAAATGGCAATCAGTGCATTTACATGTTTCATGTCATTGCAGATGGATCAACCTGATGGGTGTGGGCCACTTGGCGCCCAAACGGGAGCACTTGCAGGGAAAGCGGGCACCCAGACTCCTGTCCGAGATGCTGAAGGTGATCGACCGCAAGCTGAAGCCGAACCAGATCTGCTCCAAGATACGGGTGGTAAGTGGCTGTGTGTTAACCACTTTTATTGCGTTACATTGCGCCCTTTTTTTGGTAGCTGGAAAAGAAGCTGGGGAAGCAGCAAGCGGGGCGGACTGAAAGCCACGAGTCAAAGGAGGTTGAGGTTGACAAGGAGAATGATCCGCCGGAAGCGAAAGGGAGCGGAGCGGAGGAGGAGGACACTGGCGGAGGCAGGCAGTATCGCAGGGTGTCACTGAACAAGACCTTCATCGTTGACCCCAAGACCAGCTACTTGGTGCTGAAGAAGCAGGAACAGAAGATCAGACGTGAGACCAGGTCTGAGGATGCGGCCAGTCCAAACTTAATCCCCACTGGACGGCAACTTCCGAGGACACCGCCGCGCAAAGGGGACGGAAGCTCATCCGAGAGAACCTCGCCTGAAGGAGCATCCCCGGAGTTGTCGCACAACGAATCATGCGATCCAACCGAGCAGAAATGTTCAACACCAGTGAGCAATCAGCCTGAAGAGGTAATTGCTACTCTTTGCGAAATTAAGGACAGGATTTAATTGTGCTTTTTTTTTTAAAGGATGCGGACAGAGAGGTTGACGACAATGCGGAGGTGCAATCATCGCAGGAAGAGGAGGACACATTTTCGTACAGCGCAAGGTCATTCGATACTCATCCGGCACCCGTCCAAAGCTCACCTCCATTGGCCTGGCCTCGTGGCCGCTCCTCCAACTTCCCAGCCAACCTGACATCATTCGAGCTGCTCCCTGCAATTGAACCATCCGTAACCGCCTTGCAAAACTTGATCCCAAAGGGAAAGGAAATTCCACGCACACCTGCACCTGGGATGCACCCTCGCTTCTCCATCGAATCAGACGAATCGGTTTCTCCAATATCGGAGGAGATCGAAGGAGGCATTTCCGAGGCGTCTTCCAGTTTGCCCTCCGCATTTTCCGTCACAGAAACATGCATGACAGTCGATAGCCAGACGACGGCCACTGACACTGAATCGGAAATCCCGGAGGAGAGCCTATTGGAGCGACTAAAGGCGGATCCGAAGCCGGAGCCGAAAGAAGAACCAGCAGAAAGTATCGACCGGAAGCCGGAACCGAAACTGAAGCCATTAAAGCTGAAAATGGAGGAAGGTCTTGGCGACACGCAGACAAGGCGGAAGCGCAACAATGCAGCGCAACGTAACAATGTGGCTAAGCGTGGAAAGGGACGGTGCAAGAAGGAAGAGTCGAGCGATGAAGTTAAGGAAGTGGCTGCACCTCCTGTAGGTAAGGAAGTGGCTGCATCTCCCGAAGTGAAGGAAGTGCCTGCACCTCCTGAAGTGAAACATGCGGCTGCACCTCCCGAACTGAAGATTGCAGCGGCTCCGAAGGTACGAACTCGCAGAAAGAAACCGGCTAAGGTTGAAGCGGATTTATCGGAGACGTTGCCTGAACCGGAGGTAGCGAGTAGCACAAAGCGGCGGACTAGGAGACGAAAGGATGCTGCGGAAGAGGTGCCTGAGGCGGAGTCTCCCGCTGCGACTCTGGACGAACCGAAAGCTGAGCCGGAACAGCCTTTGGTTGTAGAAGCACGATCGTACAGGTTTCGGTCACGGAAAAAGGTCGACTACGCGGAGGAAAGCCCTGAGCAGAACAGGCGGGCTACAAAGAACAAAGGACGGAAGGTACGTCATCATTTCAATCGCACATGTTGACAGTATGATACAACAATATTTCTCGTTTCAGGCAAAACACAAGCCGAACACAGATTCCAACTGATATTATAAGAAACGCAGCATTGTACAAAAGATTCTTACCAGGGAGAAACTGTGATTTCGACACATTCCCTAAGTTACGGTGTAAAATGAATCTCTCACAGTTTTAAAAAGTTATTTATATGCAATTTTAGTGAGCAATAATAGGAACACTTTAGGACTTAATCTATTATATGGAAAATACACAAGTTTTTTTTTGTATAATCATTGCATTTAACACTATTTACAGGAGAGCAGGTGTGCAATAAAAAAAGACGTAAATTTATTTAAAATATTAAACCCAATTTTTGCAAAATATAAAAATCACTGTTTGGGAAGTTATTTTTATATTACTGTGTGTAAAGTGTGATTTTAACCTGTCTGCATTATTTATAGAAAAAAAATAAAATTGCGAAAGGTATTTTCTCAGACGTTACTTTCCCAATATTATTCCTGCTCCAAATTTTCTCTGATAATTTACTTTCCCAATATAATTTTTCTTCCCGCGCCTTTGTTCCCGCCTAAAGTCCGATCATTGCTTCGCCTGCACGGAGAGTCACTTCGTCAAACTACCGCTTGTTCTCATCGGAACTCATGATGCTTGTAGCACCGAAAACATTTTAAACATTTTAAAAACCTGGCCGAGATAAACTAAACATAACGATAAAAACCGAAGCAGTTTGGAGTAGGGGATATGGTGTCCGACTGCTAATCGGGAGGTCCTAGGATCAAATCCTGGGGCCGGCAACTCTGACCGTGGTTTTCTGTGGTTTCCCACGGTCCTTCCAGGAAAATTCCGGAGTTGCTTCCGTAATTAATAGGCCACAGCCGCTTCCTTCCTTCCCTATCCTATCCCAAAAAGCGCAGTAAAATGAAAGCAAAGAGTTCCAGGCAAAAAAAAAAACTTCCCCCCTAAAGAGCCGATAGGCTGATAACGGGGTATGAATTATTATAATAATTATTATTAACATAACGATAAAAAACTACAAAAAAACAATATTTTCTGGAAAGCTCCTGGGTATTTCAAACCCTTGTTTCAAATCGCCGGAAGTAAATGATATGTCCTTTTAAATCCACATCAAAATTTTAGAAAATGGAATCGTGTTTTAAAGAAATACCAAGCCTTCAAAAATGCACTTTAGTCGAAATTAATATATTACTGGCACTGATATTTCACATATGCTTTCTTGAAATGAGAAGGAACAGCTATAGTTATAATGCCTTATAATCCTGCAGTGGCACTACAACTTCCAAGAGGTGGGTATCTGCTGGTGGCTGGTAGGCGAATGGTTTACGTCGCCGCGTGGAAATTCTAAGGTCCCAGGTTCGATCCCGGAGAGTCGCGACATTTTTTTTCTTCTCTCTCCATTAAATAAGTGAGATAGAAGTTGCAAATGTAATAAAAATACCGCCTGTCCTGGGAAGGGGGTAGAGGTGGGGGGGGGGGGGATAAGGAGACACTTGAAAGAGACAAGGTGTAGAGGCCAATCCAATCTAAAATCGCGTCGACGATCTGCGCATCACCACCCACAGCGGAAGCGGGTGGGGATTTATTTTATTTTATTTATCCAGAGCATAAGCCACGATGCAGTGATGCTATCAGCAGTCGCATTTTAATATCTATATCATAAGAAAAAGAGGAAGAAAAAAAAGTGCGCCGAAGAGGTATCGAACGACCGTCCTCCCGATCCCGAGGAGGTGACCATAACCACTCGGCTACGCCATGTCCACACCGATTTCCGGCCAACAGGGACTGCTACATTTGGCTAGGGGCATCATAGAGAGATTATACTGTATATCCATGTACTGTGCTGTGTACAGTCTCATTACGAAAGCTCCGACAGATGGAGACTGAGGTAGTAGGGCCTGCCTCTGACCAAAAACCTAATATTAGGGACTTTCAGGTCAAAGGTCAGCCTGCAACAAACCATTGAAAATGACCTAAAAATTGTGCCGAATCATTTGCATATGCTGGTGATTTTATTGGACCTATAGTTAAATTTCTGGGAGCTAATTATTGGGGGGTGATAGGTTTGAGAATGGAACTCCCTGGTATAAGACAAATGTAGGGACTATGGGGTGTGTAGGGTGGGGGCTGCCGGGATGGACAACACAAGCGAAGCCGCCAGAATCATTTAATTGACTTTTTATTATTTTGACTTTTTTCTTCGAAAAAAGTGACCGCCCCCTCACATTAAGCAGGTGTCTTTAAAATTTCCAAAAAAAATTCTCTCCCCCCCCCTCTTCCTCTCCACCCCTCCCCCCCTCCACATCCTCCACATCCTCCAAGTCTCAACTCGGAAGATGTTTCGGTTACAGAATTGCACAAGTCGCCATCTTGGCCAGAGATGTCGGCTGCAAATTTTTTTTTCTGGCTCTCTACCGTGGAGACCTGGGATTTGAACCCGCATCTCCCGATTGGGAGTCTGATGCGCTACCTCTGAGCCACGCTCAGCTGCAACGAGGGTGTGAGTGTTGGAAGGGTCTAGCCTATTTACCAGATGCAGTATGCCCTAAACCGCTCTTAATTTTGGTTTAAACCGGGCGCCAATGACAGGGGATCAAAAGACCGCAGGAGGTAGGAAGCCAGCTGCGGGATCGAAAATGTCTGCCTTGCATACCCTCCATTTTGGGTCAATAGCCTGCTACCTCTTGCGC
>JYFJ02005692.1:0-23375 GCA_000934665.2 Catajapyx aquilonaris
GATGGGGCAAAGACCAAGAAGGCGGCCTCCAAGCCGAAGAAGACTCCCGCTGCCAAGCCCAAGAAGTCCCCGGCCAAGGCCACCAAACCCAAGACCCCCAAGGAGCCGAAGACTCTGAAGCCCAAGAAGGCTGCAGCCAAGAAGACCACCAAGAAGGCCCCAGCACCCAAGAAGAAGTAAATTGCTCCCGATGATGCGAGGGGAGTAGGACGACGATGGCAGGCCGACCCACCACCTTTCGGCCTGGAGCAAAGGAGATTATAGAAGGACTATCAAAAAACGGCCCTTTTCAGGGCCACCCAAATTAATCAGAAAGAGCACAATTATTATGCAAAACCAATTGTATTTTTCCACGGGTACCTAACTTCCCCACCAATAAAGAACCAATATTTCCTCTCCTGGTTCATATGCTGCGGGGAAAAGTGTCGTCGTCCACTGATAGAAAAACCTGATCATCGTGATTGAGTTAAAGGTCCATAAATCCAAGTTATTTGGTGGTAGGACCAGTTTCGTACTTTCCAAAACCAGGGTTTCGTACACCCCGCCCAATGAACAGCGACATGAGCTCACCCTACCGACTGTTCCTCTTCAGCCACAGCAATGCGCCCTCTGGTGTATCGATGGGTAAAGACGTGATTTTCGAATAGCAGTGATAACGTGATAGGTCGCTATTGCTCACCACGATCGAGTTTTCTCTGAAAGTAAATCCTTCACAATTGATGTGCTTGTTCGGGGAGGTGTAGATGGCCGAGATGGTCACGTCTCGGCTTGCTGAGTGAAAGGCCCCAGGTTCGATCGCCGCCTGGGGAACTTTCCTTTCACCTAGCTGCGTCAGGAGGGTCTCTGACCTGCACCAAGGAGGTGTCTGGCAACCTAACCTCCTGGGGAACAGCACACGACCCCTTTACCGACATTGCACTTGCCCCAATGTTCCCTCCCCAAAAATCCCTACCCCTACCCTACATCCTTGACTCCTTGCACCGGAGATTGCAGATAATAGGAAAAATGGAGTGAAATGGGGGTATTCCACCCCCCCTAAAAAGGCTCAGCCTTATCACGGGGTAACGTAAAAAAATGATGTGCTTGTTCCCATACGATACGTATGAGCATTTCAGAGGTAGTAAATTAGTTCGTGAAGAACTGGGGTCAGTTTTGCGCTTCCCCCCCCCCTCCCCGCCCCGCCCCGCCCACCCCCCAAACCAAATAAGCCAGCCGCAGGCGAAAAAATTTTAAAGCTCTGTAAGCACATCGGATAAAAGCAAGTAAAATTCAATTATTTTCACCTCAACAGGGTCAATGACTGTAGACGTGTTCTGATCCCTGATCGTCTAGATACTCTAGAAAAATAGATCCGTAGATAACATGCCGCCTACAGAAAATACTTCACACTATGCCCGAATGTGACGCGAGCTACTAAGCAAGCTTTATAATGTGGAAGCAATGTGTAGATCGAGACTTAGATATGCTCCCTTTTCAACATCAACATGGTAACATACAATTAATGGTTCTTCCTTGGGTTCTTCCTTGCTCTCTTCATCAGACACGCAAGTGCACTCCACGTCCAACAAAACATCAATACACTACGGAGGGAGGATTAATAAAACTGTTTATTGTCCGATTACATGCACGGATAATGCCTGGGTCATACATGACAATAACCTCGACATATGTGGTATCACTAATAACATTTTAACAAATTGGGACATTATTGATGATGACAGTATTTTAGAAATATATTTAGGACATAAAATAATGCTGATTTTGACTTCTGGATTTATTAAGATGCAACCGAAATGAGACACATTTACATAATGTATTAGGGCAGCAATACAAAATCTCGTGCCCCGCTCAAGTGCAAAGGAATAGACGGAAAGTGCCCCAAAAATTAATTGTACAGTATAATATACCGAGGTGCGTTGAAAAAACTAGCTGACTGCTGTAATCCTATGGAATGAAGCTGCCGTATGTTTAAAATTTTCACACCTCGTTGCGCAAAGATGCTAAAAAGATGATACAGAAATGTGCATGCGAAATTCTATCTTCTTAACCACGACTTCTTAATTTTTCCAACAGAGGGTCAGTAATATCGGAAGTGCTTTTTTGATGGTAAATACTTCTCAGTAACAGCCTGTGTTTCGGCCGTGAAAATCGTAGTCTTATTCAAGTAGACTTATTATATTATTCGTTAGTTGCTTACATGTACTGTACAATAGGCTACTTTAAATGTGAAGAACACAACAATAATTAAGTGCATTTCTCGAAAGGATATGCGGGAATGCTTGCAGAGACTCGACAAATTGCTGCCTTTTGCGCACTAACTGCTGATTACTGTTACTTACTACTCCCGTTACCTAACAATTTTATATATATCGTACGATATAATATTTAGCGCCCCGGAATTCCCCAACGAAGCATACAGTAGCAACAGCCAGAAACCCACACAACATAACCAGCGGGCCTTTTATCTGCATCAAATTCAGCTTCATAGAAAGGGTATACGAGAGGCCTTCTTTCCTGGCTGATTTAAGCGCCATTAACGACAAAGCGTATGTGAAAGCTGTTATGTACCTATATTTCAAGCCAGCATTTTCATACCGGAGCTCAAAATCTCTAACGGCCTGGTACAACTTACTGTACTTGCTAACCACCATACCTCCAATCGCTCTGAACGAATTGTCATCCGCAATGTTGACTGGCAGCCTTCCTTCCAGATCCATATGCAAAAAGGCCACCGCATTCAGCATGTCGTAGAAGGAAAAGCAGCTGAAATCTTCCTTCATCGACCTTTGAAGACAGCTGGTCATGTCTCCTCCGTCTTGCATTCCTCTTTGCAAAGCTGGAGCATAATCTATTTCCCCGCCTAACAACAGTTTCATGTAAGGCTGGATAAAGTCCATTGCGCCCCATTCCCAATTGGGCCAGTACACCATTTCCTTGATGGTCCTGGGCAGTTTCTCCATCTGTGGGGAGACCAGGAATCCAAAAAACTTGGCGTCATAACCGCACACAATCACGTCTGCATACAACCACCAGAAGCATATCATCACCCTCAAGGACACAGTGGCCGGAATCAGATTCGGACTCTCCTCGATCAAAGCCGAGAAAATGAATCGGATCGAGTAGCGCAGAGAATTCCCGGGTGGTTTCTCGCCTTCAGGAAACGGGTTCTGAATGAAATGGTGAAGATTCAGTGCTGTGAAGAAACACAAGCTGTACGTGACTGCTGAGAGGAATATCAGTCCCCACATCCCTCGAGTGAAAGGCTTCAGTATGGATATCCAAGAGTACAGAGGCCGCGGTGTGCGGATAGAGAAGGTAATTTGAGTCGAGAAGAAGCAAGTGGTCGGATGTACGACCAGGACCGTTTCTTCGGTGCAAGCACACGCCCCCACGTGCATAATCCGCTTCTGAAGAGGTCCAACCATGCCTGTCCAGTTGCCATCAGGAAGTAACACGTCTTGATCGACTCCAGGAATGTCCTCGGGAGCATCAATATGCCAGTTGTAGTTTTGGGCCAATCCGCAGTCCAGGAATATCATTAGGTATGGTATCACTGGAAGGTAGTTTTCCACCATGTAATTAATATCGCTTGGTGAGGTCTCGAACATGAAGGACACGTTCATATGGCGACCATGCAGGTCTCTGGAGTAGTCAGGGAAATACTCCAAGCCAGAGTTGGGTACAATCTTCGGATATCCGGAGTCGCAAAAATGGCAGAGGTTCTTAACCACCAGAGAGTTGGCCGATTGTTCGTAGACGACGCCTAACAAGTACAGGAAGTCGTAGTCCGGCAGCATCATCGAAGTCTGGATATCCGAATCCGGGCTGTAGTAGAAGAACTTGTTCCACCTTGGATCCAGTCTGACAAGACAGGCCACATGCTTCAGCACTGATTCGAAGTGGTCTTCGTGGTAGATGATGGCCACCAGGGTGCACTTGGACACGAATCTGGCAGTGGGCCTTTCCAGCCATGAGAACCAGTACTCGAAGTTGCCTGGTCCGGAGTTGACCTCTGGAGGTGGGGTCGATTTGGTCCACTGTATGGGCAACAGGCCTCCTTGGTCATCAGACGACATGTTTCTAAACAGGGCCGACATCGAAAGTGGAATCACTTCGTAGTCGTGGCCAACCACCAGCAGGCAGTGGTCCATTTCGGATCGGACAATCTCCAAAAAGGACATCACTTTATCTAAACCGACTTCTTCGCCCGTTGAGTCGTGTAGGAAACAGGTCGACAACGGCATACTGACCACTAGGTGCAGTAATATGAAGTACAGCATCGCCATGTAGTATCTGGTACAATACAAGTCAGTGTGTGTGAAAGAAGCAGCAGTAAAATAATGCTGGCCGAACTGATCCTACTCTTGGCTTTATAGGACAGAGAGAACATGAATGATTTGGTGCAAAATTCGCGAAGTATGACGGCATTCGGGGCCTCTGGTTTATGATCAATCAGGCATCAAAAGAAAGGTACTACGCCCATTTCCCCTTGCTTTCCACACAGGTCTTATGCAACATTTCTATTTATATTATTTAGTATGTCCACGAGTCGTATAGGAACTGCCGCGCATATGATGCTGGCTATGCTTGTATTTTTTTAGGAAACGTGTCAGCTGAACACATTAAGATCCGGCTTCAAGCGCTACAAAATAGTTTCATGACCTGAAATGTTTAGCACAAAAACAGTAGTATATAAGTTATTTATTTACTTTTTGGAGAAAGCTAATTTTAAAAATAATTTTCACAATTATTATTTAACTGCAAGTTCATTTATAAATTCCCGGAAGGTTGTATTGACCGGATCTGATTTTCCAATGAAATGAACACTTTCCAATAGAAACATTGACAATGTCCGTATATGAATAGCACACTTTAAGCGGAATTACTTGGCCTCCAATAATTTATGATCGACCACTGGGTAAGATTTCAAAACAGAGCTATTGTACTTCATGGCCTCAACCCTCAAGGACCGGTGACTCCAACCCAGTTCCCTAGGAACTAGGACAAAGCAACCATAAACATGCAACGCAACAAAATGACATCCTAATGCATGCCCACAGCCTGCGTTTTCAATATTTAAGTAAGTCTGTAGAGTTCAAGTCATGCATACCATGTCCAGGGGAATGCTTCTCATGGCGTGTCTTATCTGATCAGCCAATGACTGAGGACATGTGGCGAACACCAAACTCTTCAGGTACCCCCATAAGGAGAAGTCGGGGGTGGTCGAATCCGGCGACCGCGGCTGCCATGAAATGCCCCCAAATCTCGAAATGACCCGCCCAGGAAACACTTGACTTTTAATTTGTTTCGTGTTCGCCACATGTCCTCAGTCATTTGCTGATCAGATAAGATCAGAAAGAGGATCAGATAAGACACGCCATGAGAAACATTCCCCTGGACAGCATGCTGGAGCGCGTTATGAAGGGTTTTGTCCAGCGCTTGGAGGAATAATATGTTGCCCGCAAAGGTGGACATCTATCCGGTGTTGATGTTGTTTTCAAAAAGTGACTTTTTTGGACCTCGATCCATAAATGGAATATCTTTCTCTGTGTAGTGTAATTTAAATATATATATAATTGTTCGCTTCTTACGCCTTGCTGCGTCTTTTTAATCCGCCCATGACGTTTGCTCCACCCTGTGCGTACACACCCATTCAAATCTCCTACATTCACCTAACCTCGTGTGACCTTGAACCCCCCAAAAGATTTCGCCTGCGGCGGGCTCGTTCCCTGCCCTTTACTGCTTGTTCACCTTGCGCTTACGAAATGGGGCCCCCTCCGAAATTCTTCTGCCTACGCGCCTGTACTACAGGACATCATAAAAGGGCGAAAATGTATTAATATGTCCTGTCTTGATAGGCCCTTCTACCCTTGCTGTACATGTTTCTATTTTCGAATATTATGAACCCTGTGGTACCATAGAAAATCTATATATATTTTTACCCGGGGGGGGGGGGTCCGGACCTTCAATGGCCCAGGAAATGTAAATACTGGACCTTGTCATAAACTACTGTAGTTGAATACCCCTGCCCTATACTTTGAACGTAATATTCAACGCATGGCAGATTTGTTCAGGGCAAAGCAATTGCAGATCACCAAGGATAAGACAAAAGTTATGATCTTCTCCAGGTCGGGCAGGAAATACAAACGCGACTTCCAGATGGATGACTCTGGGCTGGAACAAGTTACGAATTACACGTATTTAGGGGTCCCTTTTTTCAACAATGGGAATTTTCGCAGAACAGCCTTACATTTCGCGAATAAGCAAAAGCAGCAGTGCACGCCCTCTGGCCAACTCTCCTTAAACTTAAATTACGAGATCCAGATATTGCATTTAAAATCTTCCATACAAAAATATTTCCTGTCGTATCTTACGCCTCGCCAGTTTGGGCGCCTGCGGATACTACGACGAAATCGAAGTAGTGTACAATCTTTTCATTAAGAAACTTTTTGCCTTGCCAAGGACAAGGGCAGAGTACTTTTTCCGCCTGGAACTGGGTACAGAGCCTCTCCAAGGCAGATTGGCTAAATTACTATTAGGATATGTTAAGAAGCTGAAGTTTGCTCAAAGATAATCGCTGCTATCGTTATCGTTTCACCGGAATCTAGCGATGTCCTTCACGTCTTCAAAAAGAATGTCCTAGATAAATCATGCCCATAAACAACTCATGCTAATTAACGTCTCGGCATTTGGACCCATATTCGTGCCTTAGTAATCTGGCTGAAAGACTTCTTATGGCCGATCGCGAAAAACTAAGAAACACTACCAGATATACGGATTTCAAGCTAACATACTTCAGAGGTGAAAACAATACGTCATATTTGCTGTCACCTTTGCCCCTACAGACCAAACATCTAATTATCAACATAAAAAACACGTCGACGTACCTAAAAATCGGCTCATCTTTCTTAACCCTCACGCCTGATGATAATTGCACATATTGTAACTTTTGCACCCCTTTTGATTTGTACCATATTCTTTACGATTGTCCCTTTTTCTCCACTCCTCGCTCGACCTACCTTCATTCATTCCCAACATCCCCGGACTATAATGTAATAGTCATGGTAAACAACATATCAACCTGTAACCTTTTCAATCTGCAAAATATTATCTGAACAATGTCAACAAGCGCTTAAACTTTTTGAAATATTAATCCACATGGAGGATTTACTGTATAACCTTGCTGTTTCCTTTTCGTGGGTATTTGAACATTGCAATATTATGTAGCAGCAGCCGGTCGTCTCCCCCTTAAGGCATACGTATAGCCCACTGGGGTAAGAAATAAATAAAATAAATAAATAAATATTAATTCGCTTGCCAAATTGAAACTTCACTTTATTCATTTAAGTGCATTACTATATGCATTTGTGTGAATTCTTTGGCAGTTCAATATACACCTGTATAACAAAGTATGCATTTGGCAATAATAATTTATTTGCAAGACTAATTGACATACATTGAGTAAATACATGCACAATATTAAAATATGCTGCAGCTGATTCCTTTCATAACAACATCCTTATATAGTATTTCCTTTGATCGTCACAAAATTCTTAATTTCTGAGTGGTCATTATAAGGATTATCCTAATAACCCTCTGCATAATAAGACATGAAATTATGAGCCACAAATGAAATGAAGCACTGCCGCGGCATACACTTATGCACAGTTAATACTGTGCATACAGTTATATACCGGTACAGTGATGGATGAGAAGTGTGCAATTCTACATGCACAATTGCACATCCTTCCTTTGTTAAATATTCACAATCAGCGGTACGGATGCGGCTATGTCTGGAAGAAAAGGGTTGGAGTAAATGCATGAAATTAATTGCTGAGTAATTAATGACAGTATTACTTTGAAATATTAAAGATTATGATTACACAAATTACTGTACATATGTACTTATATATTTCATTTCCTTTTTCATCCGCTCTCTGTGGTTAATTATATTATTTTTGATGCCTCATCTTCTCCTTGTGGAGTCGCGTATTGGAGGAAACAAACCATTTTTGCTGGGAGCGGAACAGTAATGAGTGCTAACGCCAAAAACGCACTCAAATAGAGAAATCAAATAGAAACGGAGTGTCTCATAGAGGAACAGATCAAACACAGTGCGACAGCAGTGTAAATGTCAACTAATACAGGTACAGTACATTATTACTTGGTCATCTAGGCTACTTACGTTGCTGATGTGTCCATCGCACTCGCGGCCCCTCCTTTCGTCATCCCTTCCGTTGCTAAACGAAGGCTGCTTCAGTCTTGGCAGTATAAGTTGGCTCACTAACGGTCCAATCACTGCAAGCCCGATACACTCGAGGGGAAGACCTGACCTTCATGACGTCCAGTGCCGGATTTAACTTGGCAGATCTGGGGAGGGAGAAAGAAGCTAAAAATTTTCGCCCCTTTCCGAAATTTCGCTCTCCCCCCCCCCCCCNCCCCCCCAATGAGAATTAGGCCTACCTCCTTTTTGTCTGTGTTCATACAAAATGACAGCCTTGTTTTACTTTTATTACAATATTTTATGTAGAGTACATACAAAAATCAAACAATCAAAAACAGCAAAATCCAATAATATACCATTTACATTTTTTAAATAGGCAGACCACTTTTCAAATGTCCTAGGAGATGGGCTCACGCAATAATAAACAGTGTCAACAAAAAGAGCACTTTCTTCCCATTGTTGCATGAGGGCATCTCCATGGACACTTGAAAATGGGAGGTTCCAGAGGTTAGTTTATTGTGAATAATGATTTTACAAGAAGTTTTCAAATCAAAATATTTTTAAAATTCTGCAACACTGTTGGTATCAATGCAGTCTTCTAGCTTTATAATGATTGCAAACCTGTCGACCACTTCGTCAAACGAGAGTGATCTTGCTATTTCCTGTTCAATTGAGAGGAGAGAGAGGCCGTTCAAACGAGTCTGAATATGATGTGACTGCATTTGGGAAAACCTCTTGCATATCATTTTTCACAATGAAGTCAACAACATCAATAGGCCGCGGTGCCTTTGGGAAGCTCTTTTTCATTAAAATACGGCTCAATGAAAACATCTCCGGCACCAAATCGGCATCCAAGTCAGTGTAATACTTGGAGACTAATTTGTCACATGACTCAGCTAACTGGTCGTTATCCAACTCCATGAGCTTCCTGGGGTACAAATATGAAAAGAGATCTGCAACTTCGCATAAACCTTCAAAGCGCTCCTTCATGCTGAGCAGCATAGAGTCCATCATGGTGTTGATGACTTGAACCTCAAAAGCTTTTCTTGGGTCAGGTATGGGTTCGTCATGAGCAATTTCACCTGGCATAGACTTACATAAGTTGAATCATAAGAGTTGTTGACCGTCAAGTATCCAGATGATGACGAGCCTGTTATGCTTTCAGTATGTTAATATTTTGTTGTTGTTCTATGTAAACGATATACCGTCACACATCAACAGTGTCAATGACTGTAGACGTGTTCTGATCGTCTAGAAAAATAGATCTGTAGATAGGCCTAATAACATTCCACCCACTGAAAATACTTGCACTGCCAGAATGTGAAGCGAGCTACTAAGCAAGCTTTATAATGTGGAAACAATGTCTAGATCGAGACTTAGACATGCTCCCTTTTCAACATGGTAACACACAATAATGCCTGGGTCATATTACTCATAGATGACATGAACGACGACATAATTATGTGGTATCATTAATAACATTTTTAACAGATTGGGACAGATGACAATGTTTTAGAAATATATTTAGGACAGAAAATAATGTTGATTTTGACTTCTCAATTTATTAAGATGCAACCGAAATGAGACACATTTACATAATGTATTAGTGCAGCAATAAAAACATCTCGTGCCCTGCTCAAGTGCAAAGGAATAGACAAAAAGTGCCCCAAAAATTAATAAATTGTATAATGTACCGAGGTGTGTTGAAAAACCTAGCTATGGAATGAAGCTGCTGTAGGTTTAAAATTTTCACGCCTCGTTAGGCGAAGGTGCTAAAAAGATGATACAGAAATGTGCATGCGAAATTCTAGGTTCTTAACCACGACTTCTTAATTTTTCCAACATCGGGTCAGTAACATCGGAAGTGCCTCTTTGATGGTAAATACTTCTCAGTAACAGCCAGTGTTTTGTCCGTGAAAATCATAGTCTTATGCAAGTAGAGTATTATTATTCGTTGGTCGTTTACATATACCGTACAGTATAGGCTACATGCGTAGAGCATAGCAGTATTTAAGTGCATTTCTACAAAGGATATGCGGGAATACGTGCAGAGACCCGACAAATTGCTGCCTTTTGCGCACTACCTACTAATTACTGTTACTTACTACTCCCCCTTCCCTAGCATTTTTATATTTCCGATCTGAATATTTAGCTCCCCGGAATTGAAGTAATTCCCCAACGAAGCATACCGTACCGAGAGCCAGAAACCCACACAACATAACCAGCGGGCCTTTTATCTGCATCAAATTCAGCTTCATAGAAAGGGTATACGAGAGGCCTTCTTTCCTGGCTGTTTTAAGCGCTATTAACGACAAAGCGTATGTGAAAGCTGGCATGTACCTACAATTCATGCAAGCATGTTCAAATCTGAGCTCAAATTCTCTAACAGCTTGATACAACTTACTGTACTTGCTAACCACCATAGCTCCAATCACTTTGAACGAATTGTCATCCACAATGTTGACTGGCAGCCTTCCTTCCAGATCCATATGCAAAAAGGCCATCGCATTCAGCATGTCGTAGAAGGAAAAGCAGCTGAAATCTTCCTTCATCGACCTCTGGACACAACTGGTCATGTCTCCTCCGTCTTGCATCCCTCTTTGCAGAGCTGGAGCGTAATCTATTTCACCGGCGAAAAATAGTTTCAAGTAAGGCTGGATAAAGTCCATTGCGCCCCATTCCCATTTGGGCCAGTGCACCATTTCCTTGATGCTCCTGGGCAGCTTCTCCATCTGTGGGGAGACCAGGGATCCAAAAAACTTGGCGTCATAACCGCACACAATCACGTCGGCATACAACCACCAGAAGCATATCATCACTCTCAAGGATACAGTGGCTGGAATCAGATTCGGATTCTCCTCGATCAAAGCCGAAAACATGAATCGGATCGAGTAGAGCAGAGAATTCCCGGGTGGTTTCTCGCCTTCAGGAAACGGGTTCTGAATGAAATTGTGAAGCTTCAGTGCTGTGAAGAAACACAAGCTGTACGTGACTGCTGAGAGGAATATCAAGCCCCACATCCCTCCAGTGAAAGGCTTCAGTATGGATATCCAAGAGTACAGAGGCCGCGGTGTGCGGATAGAGAAGGTAATTTGAGTCGAGAAGAAGCAAGTGGTCGGATGTACGACCAGGACCGTTTCTTCGGTGCAAGCACACGCCCCCACGTGCATAATCCGCTTCTGAAGAGGTCCGACCATGCCTGTCCAGTTGCCATCAGGAAGTGACACGTCTTGATCTACTCCGGGAATGTCCTCGGGAGCAACAATGTGCCAGTTGAAATTCATGGCCAACCCCGAGTCCAGGAATATCATTAGGTATGGTATCACTGGGAGGTAGTTTTCCATCATGTAGCGTACGTCGCTTGGTGTGGTCTCGAACATGAAGGACACGTTCATGTGCCGCCCATGCAGGTCTCTGGAGTAATCAGGGAAATACTCCAAGCCATAGTTGGGCACAATCCTCGGATATCCAGCGTCGCAAAAATGGCAGAGGTTCTTAACCACCAGAGAGTTGGTCGATTGGTCGTACACGACGCCTAACAAGTACAGGAAGTCGTAGTCCGGCAGCATCATCGACGTCTGGATATCCGAATCCGGGCTGTAGTAGAAGAACTTGTTCCACCTTGGATCCAGTCTGACAAGACTGGCCACATGCTTCAGCACTGATTCGAAGTGGTCTTCGTGGTAGATGATGGCCACCAGGGTGCACTTGGACACGAATCTGGCAGTGGGCCTTTCCAGCCATGAGAACCAGTACTCGAAGTTGCCTGGTCCGGAGTTGACCTCTGGAGGTGGGGTCGATTTGGTCCACTGTATGGGCAACAGGCCGCCTTGGTCATCAGACGACATGCTTCTAAACAGGGCCGACATCGATAGTGGAATCACTTCGTAGTCGTGGCCAACCACCAGCAGGCAGTGGTCCATTTCGGATCGGACAATCTCTAAAAAGGACATCACCTTATCTAAACCGGCTTCTTCGCCATTTGAGTCGTGTAGGAAAGAGGTCGACAACTGCATACTGACCACTAATAGGTGCAGTAATATGAAGTACAGCATCGCCATGTAGTATCTGGTACAATATAAGTCAGTGTGTGTGAAAGAAGCAGCAGTAAAATAATGCTGACCGAACTGATCCTACTCTTGGCTTTATAGGACAGAGAGAACATGAATGATTTGGTGCAAAATTCGCGAATTATGACGGCATAGGTCGGGGCCTCTGGTGTATGATCAGGCATCAAAAGAAAGGAACTACGCCCATTTCCCCATGCTTTCCACATAGGTTTTACGCAACATTTATATTAAATTTAGTATGTCCACGTATAGGAAATAGTCGTATAGGAAAATAGTCGTATAGGAAATGTGGCGCATATATGATGTTGGCTATGCTTGTTTTTTTTAAGGAAATGTGACTGATGCTGAATAAATTGAGGTCCAGATATAAGGTCCAAACTACTAAATAGTTGAAAGACTTGAGAGCAAAATGATTAGCACCAAAAACACTACATTAATTTATTATACTTCAATGAACATGATGAATTCACTCATTTAAACATCTCATGATCACTAGTTCGTTTAGAAGTTCCTGGAAGGTTGTATTGACCTGATCTATTTTCCCAACTAATACCATGCAAATAGACACTTTCCAATAGAAATATTTACAATGTTCGAATACTTGACGATCAATAACAATTTATGGTCGACCACCTGGTAAGGTTTCAAAACAGAGCTATTGTACATCATGGCCTCAAGGCCCGTGGCTCCATCCCAGTTGCGTACTAGGACAATGCAACTATAAACATGTAACCGCAAGTAACGCAACAAAATGACGATCTGAAGCAAGCCCAAAGCCTGCGTGTTCAATATTTCATGTAGTTCATGGAGTTTGAGCAATACATACCATGCAGGCCAGCTCTTACCTTCTCATTACTTGCAATGACCAAAATCCGAAGTTCATAGCTTGACAGTCAAAGGTCAAGGCTTTGTTTAAAGCCCGAAATTCAAGCGTGTATAAAGATTCGTCATACTCTGTAATTATGACCATCCCTATAATTTATCACCAGTAGCGCTTTAGGAGCTGCACGTATAGTGGTTTTTCTTTTGGACTGACGATTGCTAAATAATAAAACCATATGAATCGCAATCTTACTATCTTAGTAAGGTTTTCTCGAAATCTTAGCCTGCACACTCTCTGCCCAGCCCTTTTGGGGTCTGCTTCATTTACCTTGTGACATACAGTTACACTACCGGAGTTCAATACGCCTGAAGGGTGTTATTTTAATTATGGCCAGCTGCATGAATGGAAATTAAGAGTCTGTCGGGTTATATGCATTGTGAATATTGAGGGTAAAAATGGGAGATTTTCTCTCATTTGTTTTAATACCAGCAGCTGCAGTCCCCTCAGCTCCAGTTATCAGGAATATTTAATATAGGCTGTACATTAATAAAATAAGATAATCCCATACATCTGATTTATTATAAGTTTAATACAAACCCATTACAATAATGGCCGAGTATTATTTGTGTGAGGGGAAAAAAGAAACTTTGTACTAGTACATCGTATTTATGCATCAAAAAATAAAACAAAACTTTATAGAGCTCGTGTCTGCAGTCAAGATCTTTACGAGGGTTATCTGCAGCACACAGTAAAGAAAATCAAGCAAAGCTGCACCAAAATAATGAACATAACTCAAAATCACAAAAAATATCAGCCCCTCACCATACAAGTATTTCAAAATAAAAGATACATGATGTATATAGTACAGTCAGTGAACAGTACATCTGTTAATGCAGCACAAGGTAACGTAAATTATTATTCATATGACAATAATGGCTGAGTACTATTTGTGTGAGGGGAAAAAAGGAATTTGGTACAAGTAATACATTGCATTTATGCAGCAAAAAATTAAACAAAACTTTATAGAGCTCGTGTCTGCAGTCAATATCTTGACTAGAGTTATCTGCAGCACACAGTAAAGAAAATCAAATAATGCTGCACCAAAATAATGAACATAACTCAAAATCACAAATATCAGCCCCTCACCGTACAAGTATTTCAAAATAACAGGTACATTATGTACAGTACATCTGTTAATGAAGCACAAGGTAATGTAAATTATTCATATTATGATAAACCCAATACAAATATTTAATCCACTACTCTCATTTTTTAGAAAATTGCACATCAGTCAATTTTCAAAGTTGAAAAGTCTTTGAAATCATGTGCATTACGTAATGATTTCATTATGCAACAAAAAATGCCTTCCCAAATTTATCTGCAGTACTTTTTTGAAATCATATAATTCTGCAGTAAAAAAATGAAAATACGTAAATTAAAAATACACAAATATGGGACGAGTACAAATGCAATAAGCCACATAAAAACACCTGGCCTAAAGTTTCAGCACCAAACTAAGGTTATTTCTGATAGATATTAATTTTGTATAATGTACATGGCAATTGCATTTAAGGTCTTCCCAATACCAAATGTAAAGTTGAAAGGGTGAGAGGAATGAACTTGCACACACAATTTTCAAAATTGTATGTTACATTTATATTAATTACTACTGTATTACTCAATTTTTGCACTTCTCATGTCACGTGTCCAAATTTATTACTCTGTCAACCTTTCATTATTTTATTTATTGGAAAATTAAGAAACGAAAGGGAAATGCAGCAAAATGAGGCAAAATATTAAATCAGGAATGGTTGCTGCTCTTAATCATCTTCTTCCTCCACATGAACATCTTGTTCCATGTCAGAATCAGCGCTGTAATCCTCGCCTGGCATTGAGTAAGTAAAGTCTCCACTACCTGACGTGTCTAATTCCATTCTGGTACTAGATCCAGGACGATTCATTTTGGTAAAAGAAACCTCAGGAGTCTCCCCTTCTGTCTCTGCAGGCTCGGGAAAGTTGTCAGCCACAAATTGGGCAGCCTCTTCTTTTGTAATGTTTCGGATTGACTGTTTTGTTCCATGTGCCTCGACGAGATAGATCGAATCAGCCATGTCCAGAAACTCCTGATGAAAGGAAGTGATGAAGAATTGGGTGTTCTGGGACATGTCCTTGATCAGTTCAGCCAATTTCCTTCGATTTGTAGCATCCAGTGACTGTTGAAAAAAAAAAACAATCCAGAAGAATTCAATATAGGCTACGCCAGTAACAGATGTAATGGACAATTTGTATCTGTCATTCAGCACATGTTGAATAATTGCTCTCAAAAATCTGAAAACATATTTCTTAAGTTTTTTTGACAGTGGTTCAATTCCAGAGATGGAAAATGTGTAGGCACTTTGTTGACACATTATTATTATTCCCCAATAAAACTCTAATAATGCCACACACTGCACTGTGAGAGCCACTAGTTTAGAGGACTATATAAGGAGTTTTAAATAACTTACGCTATCTATCTCGTCCATCAGGAAGAAAGGAGATGGGTTGCACATGTGCAAGGCCATCAAAAACGCCAGTGACACCAGTGACTGCTCACCAGCGGACAGCCACTGGACGGGGACAAAGGACTCTTCTGCATTATCTGGATCCAGGTACACCTGAATGGTAATACCAACTGGTTTTCCAAAGTCAGTGTGGGTGGCCATCCTCATCTTGGTTCGGGCCTTTGGCAGGAAGTGATTGAAGATCTTCACAAAAGCATCTCGCACACGCTCGAATGATGCTTGAAGAACTTCATCCTTCTTTCCTTCGACATCCTCTATCAGATCCCTGAGATCCTGATTTCTAAAGGGAAGAGTGGAAAGTGCATATTTGATGCATTAAAAAGTTGGGGAAATGACATGAGAAGGCTGTTACTGCTGCAATTTAACTGTTGAAAAATTTTGACATTTAATGTGCCAATATGATTTTTAAGGAAATTTCTGATAGACATCTTAATAATTATGAATAGAGAGGGGCATTTCTCTGCCCAGGTTGACAATCTAGAGAGAGGGGAGAAAAAAGGTTGAGGAATTACTCTCTCCTGATCCTCATTTAAGGCCAGGCTAATTGGCATAATCTACCTTCACCATTTTGCATACACATTTGGTTAATATTCCATCAACTCTTCCTTCTCCCCTCTCCTCAGATCGTCAACTTGGGCTGTGAAACACCATACTAATAGCATTTCCCTCGAGGTTGACCAGCTGGTGTACAATAGGCTACACTTTTGTCATGTAAATCACAAAATAATGAGTAGGAAAGTTTAATGCTTCCTTACATGGTAAATGACTACATGAGAGGTGCTTTCAACTATTTCAAAATTAATATTGTTGGGCATTTCAACAGCCATGAGTAATATTCAACTTATGCTATAACACAGCATTTTAACTTATGCAAAAAAAAAAGTATGATTCAGAATGACTTACCCAGTTTTTAATATCTCCAACGAATTGATCACTCTCTTCAATCCGTCATCCACATTTTCCAATTCTTCTGTCACAGTAGGAACAGCTATTGGTGAGGGGGTTACCTCTTTGTCACCAGCAATTTTCACAAGCTCATCTGTGGGTTTTTCCTGCAACTCATTGTATGTTTTTCCATCTGGAACTATTCCCATTTCATCCAGCTTTTGCTTCAGTTTGGTGATCTTCTGGGAAATTTGCCCTCGTCGCTTGTCCTTATTTTCGAGCTCTTTTTTTGTGTCATCGATTGCCTCCTCCAGCTTGTTCTTTGCACTTTCACACTGCTCCAGTTTGGACTTATCTGTCTGATGGTCTTTTTTTATCTTCTTGTATTCTTGCTTTTTCTCTCTCTGGTCATCTTGCAATTTCTGATACCTGCTGGAAATGACGTTACGCTGCTCTTGTAGTTTTTTCTCTTCTTCGACCTTGTTGGTGAAATCAGTTTTGGTGATACGTTCATCGATACCCTGCATCTCATTCAAAATGCGTTCCCGTTCCCTTTGCAGACGACCAAGACGTCCTCCAACAGTTTTGCATTCTTTCTTAGCAGACTCCAACTCTCTCCGCAGTTCTTCCTCTTCTCTGCCAAGTCTCTCAAATGATGCTGCCAATGGTTCACCCACTCCACTTTCAATCTTGCTTTTGAAAGCCTCTAGTTGCCCTGTAATATTCTTGCCCTTCTGGAGTTCAGTGTCCAACCGTAATATGGTTTGTTTAAGGTTCTGAATCTCCCTCTCCGAGCTCAGGAAATTGCCCTGAAACGTTTTAAGCTGCGATTCGCTTGCAAGTGATTTATCAGCGCAGTCCCTCATCTTTTTTTTCAGAGTTGTGGCTTCATTTTCAATATTTCTGAGAGTCTCTTCACACTCTTTCATTTCTTTAGACTTCCTCTCTAATTCTTCTCTGAGTTGTTGTTTAGTGTGAAAGTGGTGCAATGTCGACATTTGGTGAGAAAAGTACCCACCTTCCACAAATCCATCTGGCATACACTTATGACCTTGGAGTGTAACACACACCTTGCCAAGCTCCTCTGATAGGACATCTCCCTCAGTCAAGGATCTGCACAGAAGCTTGTTCCCAAGCAGGTGATCAATCAGAGGTAGCATTTTCGGATCATGTGGGGCAACCATTGTAGAGAGTGCAACTGCGCCCTAGACAACAAGACATTCTGTTAGTTACGACCATATGCTTATATTGGCAAAAGTAGTAGTAGCATTATTATTTTTTTATTATTAAATTATTATACTGTGCCATACTATTATATCCCCTCAAAAACACACTCGTAAAAAACGCGCCAAGTCTTCCGCCGAAAAAACCTGTGAGATAGTGTCTGGGAGCCAAGCCTTGTCCACTCCGCCGTACAAAGTCATGAGATTAATCTACCCAAACTATTTGTTTTGAATGGCGTTTGAAATTGTACCGGAAATGTTTACTCGAGATTTCCGCAAAATCGGGAGCACATAAATACGATATATGCCAACCATAAAACATTTTGTGCATGTTAGGCCCTACTGAGAAAGGAGTCGGTTTCACGATTTTTCGATAATTTTTATTGTTGATTTTAAAAACTTTTCACGGGGTTAAATGATTAATTTGACATTTTCTGATCCAGAAATAATTTTAAAACAGCCAATTCAGTAATTGTTTAATTGTTATTATGCCACAATGTCTCAGCTGAGCATTCCAAAACGATTGTGCATAATATATCTCATTGTGGCATAATAACAATTAAACAATATTACTGCATTGGCTGTGTTAAAATTATTTCTGGATCAGAAAATGTCAAATTAATCATTTAACCCCGTGAAAAGTTTTTAAAATCAACAATAAAAATTATCGAAAAATTGTGAAACCGACTCCTTTCTCAGTAGGGCCTAACATGCACAAAATGTTTTATGGTTGGCATATATCGTATTTATGTGCTCCAGATTTTGCGGAAATCTCGAGTAAACATTTCCGGTACAATTTCAAACGCCATTCAAAACAAATAGTTTGGGTAGATTAATGATGAATGCAAAAAACATAATTTAGGCCGCCATTTTGGATCCAAATTTTGTGATTTTATTAGGATGATAATAACCATCTCACAGAGAGTGAAAACACATTTACAATGCACATATCAATTTTAAGATTTAACCCGATCTTCTGGGTGTTATGGTCCTCCAACTGACAGCGTACAGGTCGAAAACGCGCGCCGGCTGCATTTTCGCCCTCTGGCGGGTGAGATTCCAAAAATCTCCTCCTAAACTCTTCGGAAATATGAAGCACACATTTCAAGGTTCATTTTGAGTGCCATTCAAAAAATCTCAAAAATGGCCAACGTTGAGTAATATGAAAATCAAAATTTCGCCGTCATCTTGAAATCCAAAGTTTTTACTTCCGGCAATTTTCAATGCGATATCATGAAAGGCCGTTAAAAGAGGTTCCGAAATCACCCATCACATTTGGATTCACTTGAGGGGTTCAGAAGTTACGGGACTCCATTCAAAGCCCTAGCCGCGTAAAATGAGTGAAACATCACAACTTACACACCCTGTAGTTTCGCAACCACGTGAGACAGAGATACAAAATCTGGGATTCTTACATATAAGCACTAGTACAACACATCTATGGAATTTGGTCGAAATCGTACGAGATTTGTCGGGGGGTGGTCCGCTTGACATGGAATGCCTCATATATGAATGAAAAGAAAAAACGCCAATTTGGGCCCGCTCCTGTTGTGGACCTAGTGGTCCAAATTTCACGACAATTTATTTGTATGGTCCCCGGGTGTGCCCCATTGTCGTATTAAAATATAAGACTTGCAGCATTTTCCTGTGCCGAACTAGAAAATGCCGAAGTGTAGAGAGCGAGTTGGCTCCAGTAAAGGATGCACGGCAGCGCGAGACGAGAGGGGGAGAGAGAGAGAGTGGTGGAGAGAAGGGGCTATAGTGCGGGTCAGTGGCGGTGGAAGTGGCTTAGACTTGGCGGATGCACTGCCGTGCATCTTGATCATAATTATCCATCCCATGTAATGCAATCTCAAATGCAACTACCATCAATAAATTGGAGGCTTCCCCACTATCTGGTTACGTAATTCGCAATTTTCAGCCTACAAAACCACATAATTATGCTCTTTCCATGTGCTCTGACCCAGGTAGAGATAACCCACGAACAACCAGAAATTGGATTTGAATTTGAATTAAACTATGTTGCGCCTATATGCGCAACAAGCGTGCTGCACCAATCCTGTGGTAAATTTACTTTCATTGAGGTTGGAAATACTGCTGTACTTTACATACTTCTTGCCCTTGTAATAATGAATTTATAATGTAAAGCTTTGGCGATTTCCACTTTGACCAATGTGCATTACTCTTTCGTGTTTTTAGCTACGGTATTTACTCCTCTCGGAATGGCCAGCTAGCCTTTTAATCTGTTCTCAGGTGTTTTTGATAACAACCATAATTAACTGCTCAATAAATGCTTGCAAATAAGCAGCTTATTTGCAAAAAAAAAATTGCTAACCACTGCGGATATTTCAATTGGAATATCTTGTATACTACACCTTACACCCAGTACAGTACTTACACATTGTGGAAAATTTCAATTACTCTGATTAATGTGCAGCTCTCTGAATAAAAGCTGCTTTCTTATAGGCCTACTTACTTTTAGATCAGGCGGTAGTCTACCACGGGTCTTCAGCTTGTCCAGAGCGAAAATATTCATGGATCCATTCACAAGCCTTCTTTTGACTTCTTCCAAAAAGGTTGTTGCTGCTTCTGCTGTATCAAATACATAGTTGAATAAACTGAAAATGAATAATAATAATCATCATTATCATAATAATAATAACCATAATAATAATAATAATCATCATCATCATCATCATCATCATCATAATAAATGTCTTTGAACCCTGGTTGGTTGATTCTGTTGATAAGGAGGGCCGACTAATGTGGTAATGCCCTATATGTACCTTTTATTCAAGCAGCTCTGAATGGCAGCATATAGTTTCTTGTCACATTCGAAGTTCTCCATGACCATGCCATGGTATGATTCGGCAACTTCCTCATACTCTCCACCACGTCTGCGGAAAATTTCAAGCACTTCCTCGACAACGCAATTTGTTTTCCAGAGTTCCTAAGGGTAAAAAAAATAATTACTACAGCCCTGATATGATTATACATTGAGATCGCTGAGCAAAAATAAAATACTAACAGGCCCCATAATGGCACGCAACTCACGATTAGCTTCTTCCAACTGCTTCTCTATATAATTGATTTCATTTTCGATTCTGACCTTGTAACGCAGTTGATCATTATACTCTGACTGCTTGGCAGAAAGCTTTAGAGCATCTTTCTTTCTCTGGTCCTCATAATCATTAATCTCTGATTTTACCTGCTCTGGGTAGTCTCGCATATCTGACATCTCAGTCTCGAGCTTTGTCAATGCTTCCTTTTTTTCATGTAAATCTGCATCTATGCGAGTAACCTCCTCATTCCAGTGTCCTTTTATTTTGTCAAGGTGTTGGATTTCTGATTCCTGCCATGTACTAGGTACATCTTGGCTGTCAGCTTCGAAAGCATGGCTCATTTCATTTAGGACAGCTCGCATGTTGCAAATCTCCGTCATCCTGTGAAAGTGAGATAATGGTTATGAGTAATCACATACATTGAAGCGTTTTAGTTACTAGGGCTGTCTTTTTCTCCACATAATGTGCACTGTACTTACTTAAGCTCCTTTCTATCCTGTGCTATTTTCTTCTGATGGTAGTCGTCTAGTAGTTTGTATTCTTCTCCTTTTACCTGCCTATATTCATTTTCAAGATCAGTCTTCCTTTCTCTAAGAACATCTGCGTTGCTCTCTTGCATGCCTTGCAGTTTCCTTTCAATTCCATCCATCATACGCTTGATCATATCATCATCAGAGCCAAGTGTTTGCAGCTCGCCATACAAGTTTCTCTCTTTATCTGCACTCATCTTTTCTGCCATATGAGCTTCATTTTGGACTATTTGTGCCTGTTCGAGCTCGTTCAATAGATATATCAACTTGTCCTTCATTGAGCTGATGTTCTGCTCACAGTCTGCGATCCTGCCTCTCATCTTTGCCAAAGGACGCTCATTCAATATTATCTTAGCACATCGTCGCAGCCTATCTTCCTTCTCCATCTTCTCCAACTTTTCCATCCGCTTTTGGAGGGCAGATTTTTCTCTACCTAATTCCTCCGCTGCTGCTTGCATGCCTCTAATTTGTTCCTCGCTTATTTTCATAGTCGTCTGCATTTCAGCACGGTTGCTTTCATATACGTTTACCCCAGCCATATTGTGGAGAATTTCCAACAGACGTTCTTCTCTTGCAGTTGCCAGTCTCGTGACCATTCCCTGCTTCATATAGTTGTAGGATGTTCCATTGACGAGTCCTGAGGCTTCTAGCAGTGACTCTATTTCTTTTGCTGAGGTATGGCGATCATTCAAATAAAACTGATCATGCGTGCTTGCCACTGCGTGAGCCAGATGCACTTCTTCATTCACCTCTTGTAGCCTGTGGTCTGTGTTGTCAAAAGTAACAGTGACCCGTGCTACTTTGGCCTGTTTTACCCCGTGGCTGTTGATCAGGCTCATTCTTTGCTGATCAGTTGTGCGGCCTGGTGAGCGACCCAGAACGAAGTTTATTCCACTCAACAGGCTGCTTTTACCTGTTCCATTGCAGCCGATAATCAAGTTTATCCCAGTACTTGCATTGTTCAGAGAAATTCTATCTCCGAATCCCTTGAAACCCTCCAGGGTCACCTGCAATGAAATAGAACAAAATAATATCTCCCCCTAGCTGCGGGTTCAGTGAGAAAACATTTGCCTCATAAAGGTCAGGGGTTTGGCTAAAACTTTTGGTGCACAATTAGCGAAGGCAAAGGTTGATTGAATGCACTTTATCTCACATCTTAACACAGAGCAGATTCGGGTGGAATTTTTTTATGAGCTCAACCGAGTGCGCAACACAGTTCGCGCAACTTGCAAGGTTGGAATTATTATCAGTGATAGCTGGTAAGCTCTATGCATAGTGGGTTCTGGTAAACAAGCGCCGCCGGACTTATTTCCAAGGCTACTCTTAAGGGGGGTAACAATATGGCCGACCTTTGCGACGTTGCTAAGGCTCTGGAAGGATGTAAATTTGGTCCCTGACGAGTCGTGCAAATACCACGTGACCGATTTTAGGAAACTTTTTTTACCCCCCTCCCCCCAATGACCTACCGTGGTATCCATTGGAACCCCCCTCCCCCCAATGACCTACCGTGGTATCCATTGGAACCCCCCTCCCCCCCCCCCCTTTCACGTGTGTGGGTGTGATCAGGTCTTGACTAAGGNGTAGCTGTGGGGACCAGTTCCAATTGTGGGGACATTTGTCGGTCCCCACAGTCTCACACACGCGAAGTGTACCATTACAGTGGGGACATGTGTAAATTAGTGGGGACATGTCCCCACTATTTTCATTTGTAGGTTTTCACAAAAGTTCATTTTTCTCAGCCTAGGTTACTTAGGGTAGGGTAGGTTAGGTAGGGTAGGGTAGGTTAGGTTAGGTTAGGGTAGGTTAGGTTAGGTTAGGTTAGGTTAGGTTAGATCAGTTTACACTCTCAGTGAAAAGTGATCAATGTCCGTCCCCACGCCTTAGTCAAGACAAGAGTGGGTGTGTGTGTGGTCAGACATTGCTATCCTTGTGAGGATATTTTTCGCAAGTTTCCTATCCTTGTGAGGACCGAAAACCTTACGAGGACTTTTTTCAGG
>JYFJ02005693.1:0-23376 GCA_000934665.2 Catajapyx aquilonaris
TATAGCCATAATTATTGCAAAGATTACTACCAAATCAATGGGTCACTCCTATGGAAAAGTATTTCATAACCCGAGCAACGCCGGGTATCCTGCTAGTCTTCTATAACTGCAAGTTTTTTTCCGGTCCCATGGAGATTCGACTGATACAACTTTTACTGTATTACAAATTATAAGTAATCTATATCGAGGAAGTAAAGTATATACAGGAAGATGTGCATAGGCAGTATGCAAATACTACGTCATTTTATATAAAGGACTTGAACCGAAGCAGTAGTGGTGGAGTGGATAGGGTATCCGACTGCTAATCGGGAGGTCCTGGGTTCGAATCCCGGAGGCCGGCGACCCTGACCATGGTTTTCTGTGGTTTCCCATTGCAGGATAATTCCGGGGTCGTTACCGTAATATAGGCCACAGCCGCTTCCTTCCTTCCCTTTCCCTGCTTCATTTCAGATGATGAGAAAATAGTAAAAAATGGAAGAGTTCCAGACAAAAAAAAAATGGGAGAAATCCCCCCCTAGGAAGGCCCGTAGGCTGATAATGGGGTATCAAATTATTTATTATTATCATTATTATTATAAAGGACTTGAGCATCCGCGGATACAGAGGGCCAACCATATAATATGCCCACCCTGTTTTCCCACCCTCGCCTTAGGTCTTCTTGACATTGACAGCTGCAGTGGATGAAGCGGCAAACGCTTCTTTGGCCCTGTGGGCGTGCAGCACAGCCACGGCCTCCTCAACCTGCAACAAGCAACACATGCCCATTTAAGACACTTGCAATAATGGAACACACTGAATATCTTAGTTCAAGGTCTCAGTAGTTCTTGTTACAAGTGGAATGGCCACCTTGTGAAGGTAAATCTGCTTAGGCCTACAGCAAACTCAGGATGCTTAGAAAACTTTCTATTGGAAAAATATTTTGCAATCCTGGTTGTAAGGAAGGTCAGCCTTCCTTCGGCTCTTATACACATGCACAGAAATGGACAGCATTTGTAAGCATGTCGGTAACAAAAACCTTGTGTAACGTTACGCAAATACACAGTGGCATATTGACTTGCATGTATTTATGTCCAATATATATGTAAAGTAGGCGCAGCAGCTGATGTATACAGAGTCAATCAGAAGGTTTTGCATTCCCGCAATTGGGGTGCAATATGTTGCCACAGCAATGGCAGCCTGTAACAAACTTGCATACTCTACACTTGCCCTGAACCCAGCTCCAGTACTCTATTATGATATCAAGTCAGATGACTCACTCTAAAAACATCTAGTCTATTCGTATGTTTGCAATTTCCCGGTATACAACCGCAGTATAATTCTAGTGAAAAACAGTGGACTAACCTTGATCTTGAGGGACTCGTGGTGCTCAATCATATATAACAGATCGGTGTTGTGCATCTCAAGCAACATCCCAGTGATCTTCCCAGCAAGATCTGGGTACATCCTCCGGATGAAGGGGAAGATTCGCTCTCCAAGAATCTGCTTCTGCTCCTGCGGTGGTGCGACAGCCAGGATGGAGGCGGTCAGAGGCTCCTGGCCCTGGATGTGCATGGCCTGCTGCTGTTGCTGCTGCTGGGCGGCCTGCTGTTGGGAGGCCTGCTGTTGGGCGGCCTGCTGTTGGGCTGCCTGGTGCTGTGCTGCCTGCTGAGCTGCCACCTGCAAGATGTGGAAGCAATGAAAGCCCATGCCCATGGTGTTGGTACAACTCTGGCTGAAAATAAGTCTCCTGTGCAACAGGGCGACATGGTGGAGGAGTGGTTAGCGCCGCAGTCTTCCACCTCTAAGGTCCCGAGTTTGATCCCCGGGTCGGACGGAGGATACTTATGTGGATAGAGTTTCGATGGGTTCTCTCTATGTTTGCATGGGTTTTCTCGGGGTTCTCTCGTTTCCTCCCACTATCAAAATCCATCGCAGCGCAGGCAATGATTAAAGACGGTCATTAAAAGATGATCCCCTAAAAAGTCCAAGGAGGCTTATCACGGGGTATCCATTATTTATTTAAGTCTCCTGTGCAGGAGAGAAGAGGACCATAGAGAACCTCATCTCCCAGGAAGCACAATCTGATTGAACAGTTACCAGCTCCCAAGCCTCCCATACAAATTTTATTTTTTTGGACAGAGAATTCAGGGCAGCATTTGACCCAACACGTTTCCCGACTTACCTGCACAACTTGCTGAGCAGCATGTTGTTGGGCAGCCACCTGAGCGGCTGCAGCTGCCTGCACAGCGGCAGCCTGCTGCTGTGCTGCCACCCCAGCTCCACCAGAAGGGTCGTGCATGTGGTACTTGTAGCCAGGGCCACCACCAGGGGCAACCCCAGCTCCTCCTGCTGCACCTCCTTGTCCAGCGGCCACAGCTGCAGCCTGAGCTGCAGTGACAGCCTGCTGCTGGGCCATGGCAACAAAATCAGCAGTTGGTCCGCCCATGGGTCGCCCACCAGCCATGGAAGCTCCCACAACAGGCTGCTGCCTGGTGATTGTGCGATTGGAGATGGCTGTGTGCATGGAACCAGCCTGGGCTGCAGTTGGAGCACGGCCGTTGGTGCGGAACTGGGCCTGCATGCTTGGGAATCCTGAAAAATTGAAATTTCATTAGTTGGTAACTCATTTGGGTTGCAACCAACTTTCCCATTTCAAAAGTAACAAATTCCTCAAACTGAATTCCATTAATGTAAAGAGCACTGCAGAGATTTCAGATGTGGTGCAAATCAGAGATCTAGTAATGTGGTTGTGGCTACCCCCTTGTGGAATGGCTGCCTGGCACATGGCAGCCATCTCCGGCAAGTGCAACTATCAAAATCCACTTTTCTATGCCCCAGAGCACATATGTTACTCTCAAATCATTTATGGGTGTGCCATGAAAGCAAGTTCTAATGGGTACTTGACTCAATGCAGAGAATCTGTGCATGTTAAGTCCTTCCCACATGGAAACTCACCTGCAGCACTTGCGGTGGCCTGTCCTCCGGGTCTGGCCTGGGCTGGCTGAGCAGGCCAGCATGGGGTGGCTCTGATCTGGGCCATCTGAGGCCCGAAAATTCTCTGCGGCCTGGGAATCGCAGGCACGAAATAGTTGCCTCCCCTTGGCTGAAACATCTGCCCCATCTGCTGCATGCGCATGTTGGCCATGCTTTGCATGTACTGAGAGGCCAAGTAGGCCTTGCGGTCTTCCTTGCACTGAGCCAAGGACACGTACAGTGGTTTGGTCCCCATCACATATTTTCCATTCATGCTGGTCACAGCCTTTGTGGCCTCATCTGGGGAGGAGAAGCACACGAAGCCAAACCCCTTGGATCGTCCCTCCTCGGTCATGACCTTGGCTGAGGTAATGGTGCCAAACGATGCAAATTCCTTTCGGAGTCGCTCATCATCAATGGCGTCATCCAGGTTCTTCACGTACAAGTTTACCCCCTGGTTTCGGTTCATGTGCTCAATCTTGATCTGCTCAAACTTGTGTTTAAGTTCCAGTTGGCGGTCTGCCTTCTTCTGAGCACGGCCGACATACAGGGTCTGGAATGCCTGCAGGCAGAAGACAATGTGAGTCAACTATTACAAGCAGAATGCCCTCATGGGCATGGATAACCTTCCTTCAAAAACACACGTATGGACCTTTACAAAGATTAAAAACAGACCACAGCACTAACCTGTCCAACTTTGCAGACCTTCTCGTTGAGCTCCTTTCCGTTCATGGCCTTGACAGCCAACTCCGCAGCCTCTGGCTCCTCAAAGGCAACGAAGCCAAAGCCCTTGGACTTGCCGTCGTCATTGATCATCACCTTGTGGCTGGTGATCTTGCCAAATGGCTCAAACATTTTACGGAGCTTCTCGTCGTCCAAATCGGCACCAAAGTTCTTGATGTACACGTTATAGAAGCACTTGGCCTTCTCGACGAGCTCCTTCTCACGTTCTAGCCGGGGGATGAACTTGCCCACATACACCTTCTTTCCGTTTAGCAAAATGCCATTCACCTATTATATATAACAATAACAGCAATATTACACAGAGCAAAACTTTACTAGTCACTAGGTCGTGTGGTCACACCAATGATTATCGGACACAAACTGTGAAGTAACCAGAAGATGTAAATGCTAACCTTGTCAATGGCCTTGCTGGCGGCCTCCTCAGTCTCAAAGTGGACAAATCCATAACCCTTGGATCTTCCGCTCGATTCTGTTGCCACTTTGCAGCTGAGGATGTTCCCGAAAACCGAGAACGTGTCACACAGGGCCTTGTTGTCGATGGACTTGTCCAAGTTCTTGATGAACACATTGCCCACTCCCGACTTGCGTCGGGAGGGGTCCCGTTGGGACCACATGATGCGGGCAGGACGGCCCTTGATAAGATCGAAATTCATTGTGTCCAAGGCACGCTCAGCTGTTGAGAAAGTGTTTTGGAGGTAAGGAATTAGACGGAATGGTGCAGGAAAATTAACAAATATAACTATCACCCTGTGACAAAAAAAAAATCAATATTCCAAACAGTAGGCTAACTAATGCCAACACTATTCCAGTCAAGTGTGCATGACATAATATTAATTAACCCAGGCCTCCCAAAGCATCCAAAAAATTTGCCTCTCTATAGTTTCGAATCAATCAAAAAGAAATTATTTACTAGAATCATGAGTTGCTTACCACAATAGAGTTGAATAGCTGAGGGAAAAACCTACAACAAGAAAACCAAAACCACAACACCAAGATTGGCCCAAATTGACAAAAAAAAGTGGCCAAGAATAGCAAGTATCGTTGAGAGATATTTAAAAATAGTAATATAATTATTAATTATATAAGCAGGGAGGAAAACCTGGGAGTAGGTACTATGGGACTCAAATTGTTTTGGCCACTTTATCCTGGTCTTGAAGCAACCCATCACACAGGAGGAGGTGTGTGTGTGTGTGTGTGTGAAGGGTTGCTTCAAGACCAGGATAAAGTGGCCAAAACAATTTGAGCCCCATAGTACCTACTCCCAGGTATAGTCGCTGTTGGACTGACCGTCAGCAGGCTGCTGGAAGTTGATGTAGGCGTATCCGAGGGATCGGCGAGTGATCATGTCCCTGCAGACCCGGATGCTGACGACTGGGCCAACGGTCGAGAATTTCTCGAACAGCATGGCCTCAGTCACGTCCGGGTGGAGGTCTCCCACGTAGAGCGATGCCATTTGGTATATGCGTCTTTCTTTTTCTATTTCAAAGCACCACAACACACACCACAAAACAACAGCCGGATCACGAGAAAGAAACAGAGAGAAAAAATACAATTAGACGATATAACTTGGCAGCATCTGCTGAAACATCGCGTCACTTGATGGCAGCCATTTTTTTTTGTTAACACTTTACATTTTAAATGTGGCGATCAAATCGCTCACACGTAAAAACGCACCTTCAAGGAGAGGATAGCTGATCGTACCTTGTCGGCGCACAAAAAAATGCTGCCTCAGTACGAGGTAAGCTTCACAGGCAGTCGTTGCTCTGCCACCAAGAGCACGGACTATTCACGGGCAGAGACGGTCCGCTTGCAGCACACAACCAAAAGTCCCTTCCCAACAGGTTCCCCCAGACTCCAAATGACAAAATGAACAATCAGTCAGCCATTCACCTAGGGCCTAGGCCTACTCGGGAACAAAGAAATTGGTATAGCGTTCGGCGCGCGCATGCGCGAGGGCCTGAAGAGCTGGCAATCCTAAGCCTGGCGCACGCGCCGTGGCGTGGGTTGCCTAACTAGCAAGGCTCTGGTGCTCTGATTTCACTCCTTTTGTCCTTTACCGCCGCATAGCGTCAGGGAACACAAATTGATGTGTACCGTATTGTGTGTTGGGTGTAAAACGCTTTTTGCTTATAATTATTATAATGATTGCAAAGTGAAACAATTAATTATTAATACATTGCGCTATTTACGCCCACTGAACTGCTGCAATATACAGTGTGATCCGATGCAGTCCGATGGTGTGATCCAAAATACTTGTCCAACTAATATAGCTATTTGTAAGCACTAGCTTGTAAGCTGCTTGTTTTAGAGCAGTAACTTTTCGTAATTACTTTTAATGGCTATCAAACGTACTGGATACTAATATTAGGCCGAACGGCGAATCATCCGTTCAAGCACCGAACTGCAAATGATTTCCGATTGGGAATGGGAGACACCTTTGTGCGCCTTTGTGCATGCCAGACCCTCTTGCAGGCTTTTAAAAGAATGGGTACATGCAACATATTGGCAACTAATACAAGTAGTACTTTTGATAACCAAAGGGAAGCGAAGTGGCGCTGCGGCAACATATGCGCCCACGGATGTTAAGGTCCCGGGATCAAATCCCGCCTGGGGTTCCCCCCTTCACCTAGTGCAGAGTTGGGCCATCTCTGGCTTCGTCTCAGGTGGAATTTCCTTAGACTAATCCACCCGGGAGAGTTCACAAAATGACCACACCCACGACATTGCACTGCACTGTGCACATCCCCTCCTGTCATCCTGCCCGCGGGCCCGGGCGGGCGTTACGTATGAGGTTCCAATAAATGTACTGTACAGCACAACTATAAGTTATACAGGGTGTATCTGAACTCAGTGCCCCGACGTATATGACTGCCTTCCTAGCCACCAGAGGATCGATTTAAGTATAGGAGTCATATGTCTGGGCAGCCTCATTACGGAGATAATTGGCCGCAAACATGTAGTACAAAATATCCTGTCGGTTAGGCCACCCATCGAACCCTCCCCCAGTCAGAAGGCTCTGGAAGGTCTGGGGGCGGGACTTTGTTGGTTTGTTGCCCACAGGTGGTAAGGCCTCTTTGGCTAGTTACACCAGAAAATTCTATTTAAATGTCAGAAGGAGCGACTAGGCAAAAATCGCTAAAGAGCGTATCTCAGTAATGAGGCTGCCCAGACAGAATGACTCCTATACTTAAATCGATCCTCTGGTGGCTAGGAAGGCAGTCATATACGTCGGGGCACTGGGTTCAGATACACCCTGTATAGAGCCAGTTGTATGAATGCAAATTAATCCTAATTGTATGGGTTCCATTTCGTATTTTTTACCTATTTTTAGAGAGATCAGAAAAAAACTGCCAGCAGTTTTTTTATGTGGAATTGTCAAAATTGCATCCAAATGCCATTGTTTGAGATTGACCTAAAGGGGTCTAGCACAAGGGGGTAACCACTCGACTGAAAAGTGTACACTGGAGTACCAAAATTCAATGAGTACCAAGGAGTACCAAAGAGTAAAGTACCTAAGGAGTACCTGGGAGTACCACTTGCAGGTGTACATAGGAGTACCGAAGTGATTACCCCCTTGGTCTAGCCACTTGAGTTGCAGGTGAGAAATGATTCTCTTGACCTGACCAAATAAATGTTTCAGAGACCCTGGACCTAGCTCCCACTTAGCTGGCTAGTGGCATTACCATTAGACCAATGTGATATGAACTCCTACATTTTAGGCTTGGTTGTATTTTTTTATTATTTTAAGTGTACCCCATGATAGGGGCCGAGGCCCTCTTGGGGGGGGGGGGGNGGGGGGATTACCACCACAGGGTGACTGGGATCTGGGAGGGGATGTGCAAAGTGCAAGTGCAATGTCGTTGCTTGGTCATTTTGTGAACTCCCCCAGGTGGATTAGTCTAGCGGAGATTCCACCCGAGACGAAGCCAGAGATGGCCCAACTCTGCACAAGATGAAGGGGGGAACCCCGGGTTGGAATCGAACCCGGGACCTTAACATCCGTAGGTGCATAGTGCATATGTTACCGCAGCGCCACTCTGTCTCCTGAGGAAAAACATTCAATGGTACAACAGGTTAATGGCTCATTGTATGAATGTAAATTAGTTAAATTCTCTAATTTATTGCATTCATACAACTGGCCCTAAATTCTTATGTGCTGTCACCTTATGGAGGGTGGAAGAGCAGGTCTTTTCACAGAATGGGTATTGGGGAAGCATTCACTGCAGGCTACAGCAAATGTAAATAATTATTTTTAGATTAATATGCACTGTGCACACAAGTGGATGTGCCTCTATGCTACTCTATGATACACATCAAAACATTGCTGGTGTAATGGTGCAAAATAAGGCATCTTCCACAAGCAGTATGCAATTCTTAGGGCTGTGATGACCTCTAGCCATTCCTTCCTTGATATTAGCCCACAACATATTGTCTAGGGATATGACATCATGGTAATCATGACACAGGAGGCAGTGATGTTGGTGTCAATTCAGTGACCTGGGAAATTTCCCTTCATAAGGCAGTGCACAGAGAGCTGAGTGTGCAGGTGCCCTATGCAGCAGCAGTCAAACCTCTTCCATGAGGTCTTTATTTTTAAATGCCGCCACCTACACGACTGTCTGTCTAAGTATTGAGTTGGAGGGAATAAGGCAGGAACTTCTAACCATAATCATCATGCTTTGACTGGAGCAGCAACTTCGGAAGGAGTGATCTAATGCTCAGCCCTCTAAGTATACCATTACCTGGATGTGCATGCATTATGCTTCACCAGTGTTGACAGCATCTGCTAGGATGAATTCATTTTTTCCTCCTCAACCTGACTCTTTTCTCTTCTGACATGTAATGATCCTTAAGAGGTGCAAAGAGTCACAGCAGGAAAAATGGGTGGCCATTCATAATTCATCGTCTACTTTGCGATATGGCATGTAATCCAAAGAAGGGATGCAAAATCGCAGATCTAGTTTGTGGTTCTATGCACCTTACTAAAGGCCAAAACACAAAAAGATTTTGCGGCAGCGACAAGCGGCAAACGCGTGCCCCGCCAATTATTATTAATTATTGGCAATAATAAATATAAATAATAAATATGCCGCAACGCGCGCCGTTTGCCGCGCGAATTTTTTTTGTGAAATGGCCTAAAAGTGATTTCATGTCCCATGTGGATGTAGTGCTTGAATTTAATTAGTTCCTTTGGCTCCCCCAATCAATCAACCAACAAACCCTACACCCTAATCCATCCACCAAGATTTCAGCATACACATATAGTCTCCATGCAGCGGACATAAATAAAGAGCCAATCATCTGCTAGTGCTAATGAATTGCCAACAATTGAGACCGGAAACAGTGTTTTATTAGTGTGCACATATTGAATTTTTCTCTGAAATGGTATGTTTTAGTTGTTTTGAATGCAGCAGCTGGCTGGTTCATATCCTGGCTGGTTGCAAAGTGGTTCTCGAAATAGTTGTTTTTACACAGTAGTGTGTATCCATCTGAATTATGTGGCTAGAGTTCTCCAGGCAATTATGGTTCCCATCTGGAACTATGGGGTTTTAGGCTTGGATTGCTGAAACTGAAGCATTGTAGCATGATTTCAACTGCTGATCAAGAAGCACATCAAGCATGATCCAAAATACTTGTTCGACTAATATGGCTATTTCTTGGCACTAAGCTGCTTATTTTAGCAGCTACTTTTCCATATTTACTTTTAGTGACTATCAGCAGAATGAGCTGCTTCTATATTAGGTTACATATACTACCCACCCCAGCAGTAAGATGATCTGGCATGAAGAAAGTGGGTTTTGTCATTGACATGAGATGCCAAATGTTCAAATGGGCCATTCCTAATCAAAAATATCTTTGCAATTCAAAGCCTGACTGGATTATTAACTTTGGCATAATATTAGCAGTTAATACTTTCGATAGTCATTAAAAGTCACTGCAAAAGTCACTGCTTTGAAATAAACTGCTTAGTACAAAAAAAAGCTATATTAGCTGGACAAGTATTTTGGGTCGTATATAACATACATACACTGTTATTATACAGTGACCCAAAATACAGGTTGTAAATATTCATTGTGAAAATCAAAAACATTATTCACGCTTTAAGGACTCACAGAATAAACTCGCGCCATCAATTAACAATTTGCACTTATAACTTAAATATATTTTTCCAAGACATACGAGATTGCATGGTGATGAATGGAGGAAAGAGTGTCGAACAGAGCAATGAACAAAGTGAGACACGAAATCAACAGATAAGTGCTATAGGGAATTCCTAAGGAGTTAAGAAAATTCATGGTAATCATGTATACCATATGCAGGGAGGGTTGCATAATAATCCACAAATATTTGCCTTGCAGCTCTCTATCTCCCTGTCACAAGGGATTTCTTCCTATAATATGGCAGTGATGACCCAGCATTGGTGAGCAAACTGGTTATGAAGCAGACATGATGCAAAGTGTTGAAGGATAATATGCTGCAGATTCATGTGAATCACCAAAATTTTCATGGAAGTTGTTCCTAATAATGGTACATTTAAAAGTGCACAACAGTTTGTCGTACATTAACTATTTTGGCATTGCATAAAATTGCATGTGAAATTAGTACCGTAATTTTGCCACTTTTTACTTTGTAATAGTAATAGAATCACAAATGTTCCAGGATTGTTACATAATTTTCATTTTCATTTTTCAGCCAATGGTAGATTATTACTGGTATTTTGAGTTACCAATTGTACATTAAAATGTTAATTAATGAAATCTGATACATATATGGGATCATAGGACTGGTGTTTCAATCTTGGAGGTTCTGATCAGTTTCTAGAAAAGGGCTGGGTCATCTGTCAAATTTAGTACTTACCACCCTTATAGTATATAAATTGCTTCCACTTCCTGTGCCATTTTTATTATAAATCCTGTTAGCCCACCCTGAGTCATTTAATGCTACATCTGTATTGTCCCTTGTCCAAATTCCCAGTTTAGTTAGAGCTAGTCATTTTACTGCCTTTGTTCATAATTGGCCCAGCACACTACAGATGTGGGGAACTTCATAGTAGAGTCGCCGGACAAAACGTCACATATCCATCCGCGGGCGAAAATGAGATTTTGGTACTAAAATATTGTTCACCTTCCAATGCATAGTTACAGAAACTCCCGTGTTTCAAAGCGACACAGAAACCATTTTGTTTTCAGCATGAAAAATGAGTGGTGGTGCAAAATGTCACGCTTTCTCTTACTGCTGTGGGGCATAGTGACACATATCCCAAATGGCCAATCATGGAGAGTGAGCGTGTCAACATGGCAGCGCCCATGGCTTGATTCTCGTCATTCGCTATTGACACTGCAACTGTGTAACCATGTCCAAGCATATGTGAGGCTCCTGGTAGCTATTGCAGAAATCACGCCCTGGCGGAAAATTTGTCTCCGTGGATATGTGACGTTCTGACCGGCGACTCCACATTATTTATGTACTTGTACTAGTTCATCTTATTACGCCTGCAACCCACAAAACTAATGTGTAAATATTCTTATTTAGAGGGGGCTGCATCTATAGCTTGGGCTGGACCACTACAACCTGCAAGTGAGTGACATATCTCTTGTCTACTGAATAGGAGTGCATAAAGGGTATAAGATTTTTTCCCTTCAAATGGGACAGGTCAGTGTATGCACCAGTCAGTGAGTCCTTAATTTTTACAACATTCTCTTTCCAGAAGAATGTTGTTCATGTACACCGGCACACAGTAGGCCAGGCGGACGGGTTACTTGTCCATAATGTCAAAAAATGAGACTTTTTAAAAACGGACAGAAATATATGCCTTTCAAATCTACAAAACCTTCAGTTCGGTAAGTAGCCTGATATGCACGGGTGCCAGAAAAAATTAAAACTCTGGGAAGATTTTGAGAGTGTCTGACATTGCTAATGAAATATATTCTCGATGTTTTAAATTTTAATGTGGTGAAAATTATTGATCACAGCAACAAATATTGACTGAATACGATGTATTGGTTCCTTTTATTAAGTAATGGTAAATTGAATCTGACTTCAATGTTGGAGATTTTCATTAAGGAAAAATTAGGTGATATGGCGGTGCAGATTAATGGCCCTCTCTTTACATTGTAGACTTTTTTAAAAAAGGTCCCCAAGATAACAGTGGGATTTTAGTGTCACAAGGGTCAGAAAACCTTGGGCAAGTGTGTGCAACAGTTTTCCTTTGCCCAAAATTGCCCCTTTTTGAGATATCGTTCCATCAACACGACCATGCGAAATTCGGCAGAGGGCTGGAGAGGCTCTGGACTTTGGTAGTTTGTGTGCCAGTGCAGTAAGAGGCTAGACGTTGGTTGAAAATCTTCCTCAGACAACACCCACAGGTAAGTGTTCGCAAATTGTGCATGCATGCAGTTATACAGGGTGTCCCAATACTAATCACATGATTTGGTTCCAACTATAGACTACCTGCCTTGATACCTGCACACTGCATACCTATGTATACTCCGATTTGTATGTTATGACTGACGTTACATTTGTTACTTGCTTAGTGATCACCACAATAGTTGCATACGTCTGCATGTAGTATACCAGTATTATAAGTATTCTCAACAATGCGTTATTGTGTGCAAAACTCTCTTAGCGATTCAATGTGGAATTGGAAATCTTCAAGTGTGTTAACCTGCTGCACAGAGAACGTTATTCAGTTGCCCCTATTTAAGCCTGACTTATTAACTAGTGACACTGACAAGGGAAGACCGTGACCTGTCACTAACGGATTTGGACAAAAATTGCTCAGTGGGTAAATCGCACGCGTAGAATTCACTGGCGAACGTAAAAACCCACACTTCGCAGCCATTTTCGAGATATGAGTGACGTCAGATCCGGCACGCTCAATATAGTGCATCCTCTTGCTCCCTTTTTAGACTTTTTATCATCATCGAAGAAAAGTCTTTTAGAATGGCTCTGTCTGTCCATCTGTTGACAGGTATCAGGGCCTCAACTGCAACAGATAGCGGAAAACGGTTTTCGGATTAGGATTAAACGTGACCTAAATAGGTGTCATGGGCAACTTCCGGTGACCAGCCACTTCCGGTTTTCCGGGTTCACCTTATCCGCACAAGTCTACTTCAGAGTTTGAGACCAACGCCCCAGTCCCGTGACGGATAATAGGGGTTCTACTGTAATCTTTTGTAACAATTTGTAAATTTAGTACTATTAAACTTGAATTAGACTACTCCATCGTCAATGTTACTTTCTTTGGGGAAAAATTACCCATAAAGTTTCATACTTGAAAGAATGAGAAAAAGTCTATTCTAATCACACTCACGTGATTTGCCGATCTTGTTTTGTCCCCTTCTCCCTCCTGCCTTTTTCTAGTCAAGTTCTTAACATGGTTTTATTTTTGGCTGCACGTACTGCAATTCAATGTCATGTGGCACATGCTTTAGTCTAATTAATAAGTTAGTTATAATAAACACAAGAAATGAGCAGTATGTACTGGATCCCTTTATTTATCACATAAGATGTTTTTCTCACCGAGCCTTACGGACTCCATTAAACACTGACACAAATTACCTGAAGAGCCATGGAATAATGATACCTTCCCCTGCATATGAAGAACTACATAAAGTGGAAAGCCGCGTTTGCCGCTATCTCTTGCGGTTCAGGCCCTGATACCTGTCAAACCTGACAGAGCCATTCTAAGATACTTTTTTTCGATGATGACAAAAAGTCTAAAAAGGGAGCAAGAGGATGCACTATATTGAGCGCACCGGATCTGACGTCACTCATATCTCGAAAATGGCTGCGAAGTGTTGGTTTTTACGTTCACCAGTGAATTCTACGCATGTGATTTACCCACTGAGCGATTTTTGTCCAAATCCGTTAGTGGCATGTCACGGTCTTCCCTTGTGAGTGACTGACGCACTGTAGACAACTGCCATATTGCAATTTATTATTACGCGCCATTTTAAATATAGAGTAGGCTGCCCAAGAGTATATAATTTGGTATTAGTTATCATAGGCTACCTAACTAGTTGGTTTTCACTACAGGTACCTTATACATCTCTCGTACTCCCGTGTATTCTATAGTTATGTACTTCCGATCGACGCCATTTTGAATGGGTTTAATTTTTGTCATATCAAGTAGAGTACATATTTATAAGGTTGGGAATTGTACACTTAGCTATGAAAGAGCGAACTTTTTTGACTTAAAATCTGCGCCTGAGCTCTCTACACTTATGCACTTTTACCGTCTCCATTTTGTTTCTATAATGCAATTTATAGGCTCCCAATATTTACACGGTCAACATGACCATGTTGTGAAATTTTCGTGCTTGTATCGCAATCGGTATGGCAAGGGGGAGTTTTGGACAAGTAACTTCGCGCCCTGACCTACTGTGCGGCGGTTTGGCTAACCCTACATTCTTGTTTTACGATATGTAATGTATTTTTAATCATAATCTTTGGCACACAATCTGTGAAAGTTTACATCCGAAGTGTTTTAAATTTTATATCCTCTGAAAAACATACAGGTTAAAACATACGTATATTGCATGGCACATATTGTGCTATCAATCTCAAATTGCAATCTTGAACCACCACCTGAGCCACTCACCATGTTGATGCAAACACGATAACTAGATGCAATAACACAATCAAAAACACTGAACCGTGCGCATCTCTCCCTAGGTCACTTGTTTCGTTTCTAACACTTGTCACAACAACACAGCCACTGTGCCCTAAAGCCGGTTTTAGAATACCAAGTTGAAAGAGAATCACGGATCATTCGTCTATGTAATCTCTATCCACAATGGGAGGTTTCATTGCTTTAGGCACAGTGAGGCAATTTGCTTGCCTAACCTCCATTCAGGTTGGAACTCAAACAACTGCCAAAAATACTCCAGACTGGAAATGTTACGGGGTAAAAATCAAAGAAAAGGGGGAGTTCATTGAAATAGGGTTGGTGATGAAAATTCCAGAAATTTTCCATGAGAGAATTATGAAAGTACAAATTCAGACTTACTTTATCATAAAAAGCACTGATGAACATCAACTTCTCCACCAAGGTCAATATTTTTGAATCATCAGGTCCTGGTTGTTTCTTCTTCTTTTTAAGGGGCTTGAGCCCACCCGGTTTTCTTCCTGCTTTCACAATCCCATGCACAATGTCGTCATTGTCCAAAGTCTCAGGGAGGACGTATAGAGGCAGTAATATTGAGCTGGTGCGATTAGTCATTTTGGAAGCAGCGTTTATCCATTTGGGGCACATCAGTCTGAATGCAGAGCTTTTGACCTCGAGTGGCAAAGTTGACAGGAAACGGGTCATGGCAGAGTATTTCACTTCCAGTAGGGCCAAAAAGGTAATCTTAGCCAACTTGCGTATCTCCAGAGGTGTCATCTTCCTGACCAATGGGTCTGCCTCAAATGAAGCAGAGTCGGCCCAGGCGATCACATGAATCATGGCGCAACGAAACTGGGGGGTTGTGGACGCACGGTGGAGATCTGAGGGCTTGACATGGGTTGTGACCAGAGTATGGATAGCGGATAAAATGGCCATGCGGATTTTGGGGTGGGTGGTAGTCTGCTTGAAAACGAAGCTGCAGAGAGAAACCAGGTTAAGGTCTGGTGGATAGTACTCTCTGGCAATAGCGAGGATGTGATAGAGTTTCGCTGCCATTGATGGCAGAATATTCTTCCCCATATTAGCGAAGATGCCACCCAAACAAACTCGCAACCAATGATGAAGATTGAATGAATGCACTCTCAGCAGTTCTGCCACTGCATCCAATAGCAAGAGCTTGATCTGAAACAATTAAACACAACGATTAGCCTATGTACAGTAACTGTCAGGTAGTTGAACTTTCCAAGTGTGCAAAGGCATGTCAATAACTATCGTGATTGAAATTTTTGAAAATAATGAAATCTCCAATGGAGATAGCCAAATGAATGTACACATCCTGTCGTATTTTAGAGGTATTTTTTGGAGACACTTCTGCATTTGTGCCACCAAAAGACAAGTTTTTAAATGCCCCTGAAATAGAGATCATTCCTTGCATGTAGAACCAAAGCCACATTTTTCATATCACTTCTTCTTTATTAAAGGATGAAAAAGACAAAGTCACTGTGTGAAAGGTTACAACTTGAGGATGATGTTTCCTATTTTCCAATTGAAATGCCTCACTGACGGGATTCACTAACAATGAGCCATTTAGGGCCGATTTCTCGAACAGTGGTTCAAATGTAAACAAGGTTCAAGGTTTGAACCCAGTTCAGAGAAATTTCCATTTCTCGAGGCAAAAGTAAACCATGGATACGGTTTAAACTCGGTTCACATCTGACGGCCCGATTGCCGGCCGTTATCTGAAATAAACCAGGTTTGGAATGCCGGGAACAACAATGAAAGGTGTCATTTTTTGACTAGTTGCCGACGTTACTCCGCAAAATGAGTTTTTATGGCACTTTTCGGAGGCCAGAAAATTCCCCCTGTGAACCATAGATAGTGCAAATCTTTGTCTTTCTAATGATATATTTGAAACTCAGAAATAGAAACTATGTGTAATCATAATTAAGTTAATTGCACACCTCAGTTATCTCGGCCGTTTCTCATCCGAATTACTTCGCGAATGTATCGACGGCAAGCCAGAAATGTGCGTGATAAAATTACATTGTGCTCTATTACACTAAAATTTTTAGAAGTTTTGCTTTAGTAAGTTTAATAGCCCAATTTCTGGCGGGAATAGACGGCCATACTTTTAAATTCGTTTAAAATTTTTAGTGTAGCACTATGTAATTTTATCACGCACATTTCTGGCTTTCCGTCGGTACATTCGCGAAGTAATTCAGATTATAGATGGCCGAGATAACAGAGGTGTGCAATTAACTTAATTATGATTACACAAATGGCGATTTCCGAGTTTCAAATATATCATTAGAAAGACAAAGATTTGCACTATCCAGGGTCCACAGCGTGAATTTTTTGGCCTCCAAGAGGTGCCATAAAAAATTCATTTTGCAGCGTAACGTCGGCAACTAGTCAAAAAATGTCACTTTCAAATGCGATGTCCCTCACTCCACCTAGACTTGCTGACTAGAGTTTGTTTACAAGCCGGTAAAGACTCGCGCTGAAGCTCAGACTGGTTCAGGGAAATGGGGACGACACGACATGTGGCAACGGCGCAATTCTAACCGAGGCTTGTCGTTCACATAGTAACCGAGGGTTTGTTTAAGCTCGAGAAATGCTCACACTCGGAAGGGGAGTTTAAACTGCATCCAGCGTGTAGACCCAAACTCAGTTCAAACTGACTTGAACCACTGTTCGAGAAATCGGCCCTTAGAGGTTTTTAAAGAAACACTGTATGTAGTGCATGCTGGTTTAAATAAAGTTTAATCAAGATAATAAAAATTACCATAGATATTTAGTTTGCCTTCTGGATAAAGTCTGCTATATTTCTTTATTTGCAAGACATATTAACATTCTTTAGGACTTTTATATCTAACTTTTGTTTTTGGTGATTCGTAATGTGGATAATGACCTGCATTGCAATAATTGGGAATACAGAGTACTTGAAATGATCATAAAAATTGCTAACCTTTGTCACAGAATCTTGGAGCAATGGTGGAAAAACTTGAGTCAGTATGCTCAGCTCCTTTATCGGGAGTAAATTGCCATTGCGCAAAAAATTGCGCAAATTGATTAGTCCCATTTGAAGGTCAACGAAGTTCTCCGAAGCACACCCGTATATGATATCTGATGCTTCTTTAGCTGTGGAATTATTCTCCTGAACAGCAGAACTTGGATGGGAAGGCTGTAATGGGATTGACAATATTATGAAATATGCCAAGTTAAACAATATACAGTGTGTTCCGAATATTGGGGTCCTTTAGTTATTGCAAACTTAGTCTGAAGCTGTTATTTTGCTTTTTGCATCCGGATTGAAGTGCCCAATTACATAGCAGCTGCTATATTCAACCACACCTAGGAATAATGAGAGACCTGGATTGAAACAAGCTACACAAAAAATAACAAATTTGAGCAAAATTTGTGATAACTTTAAAAACCCCAATAGGCCTACTTGGAACACACTCAACATGAGCTCAATGAAAATGTACAAGACTAATCACCATATGGTCACAAACCGAAGTCTTGAAGTTTTCTTCCGACTCCTCAGCACTGTTGCTAAAGGCAGTCCTTGCCACATAGGGAGACATGTCAGTTATGAAAGGCCTCAGCATGAGAGGCCCCATCCCAGTACTGAAAATAAGCCAACTTGAAGCTAGAAAGTTTGCCTATTTCATGCAACTTGCTTGACTTGCCTATAGATAGATCCAGTATGGCTGGAATCAAATGGATTCTTTGGAATAGGGCTGGTCCCTCCACTGGTCTTACATCCCCCCGGTCGACTTGACCCTGCACCTTCATTCTTCAGTAGCATCATATCTGCGATGTCATTTGAAGTGAACAACATTTCCATGGCCTGTGCAGCACATCTTGTCTTATACGATGCCGCAGTAGGAGGGATGGTCACTGTCAAACATGCAAGCTTAGATTATGCACAACAATACCAAGTACAAGCAAACAATGAAAATGAAATCAGCCATCTGTACAAATTGTCTTTGTTACGAAGTTCTATAATAATGAGCTTTCACTTCCTCCCTTGAGATGCAATGAAAATTATATATTTTAAATGCTATGAACACAACCCATCCACTATTTTGAATATTTTCGCTAAGAAGTCACCAGTGACGTCATGATAGATGGAATCACAGTCTGGATTCTAAGCTGGCTGATAAATGCCAGCCATGCTGCTATCCCCCAATGTTATTTCTAACTGCAAATTGATCTCTTTAAGACCTGCTAAGAGCTTGTTACTAGCAATGAACCCAAATCAATCATGCTGTTATCAGGATATTATTTTCACGGTGGAGAGTTTGAGGTGATAATGTCAGGGTAGAATTCGGCAGAAAGGTTGACTGGATGTAGTACATTTTTAAACTTTCTAACTAAAAAAAAGTGCTCACAATAACTAATTATGAATAGTAGCAGCAGATGCATAAGCACTAATATTGCTTCGGCTGGCAGCATATCACAAATTATGCCTTATTGCCAAAAACGGCATATCTATACATTACCATAGAATTTTGTTTTTATGGCCCTGCCTGGCCCAATTGCCCAAAACACAATGTGCTCATATATCTTTTGGTAGGACAGCAGAATAGTCTAATAACAATGAAAAACTCTATTGTATCCCATCAGGACTCTTTTGCTTCATTTGTTTATTATTTAACCCTACCAATTTATAACATACTGTATTGTTTCTATTCCAAATGTAATGGGGGCACGGTGGTCTAGTGGCTATGCTTCTGGTCAGCAAAGCAGGAGGTCCGGGGCTCAAATCCCATCCCCGTGACCTCCACTTGGTTGGGTCTTTTTCTGCTTTTCACCTGATGTGTCCAGCCAGATTTGCATTCCCTTCTCTGCCCAGGGCCAGGAAAAACGGTCTAGCTTTACGGACTGTCCGAAATGACTAGAAACTAATTACAGTGCCCTCCCTTGGGACTCTCCTCCACCCTCAAGCCCGTGGACCGGGGTTATATGATTGTATCGAATGATGTACGGTTGACTCAAGATATAACACCCTAGGTTGCAGTGGGCTTTTGGTTATAACAGACTTGAAAGGCCAGTCCTGGCATACTTCCATAAGGCCCTGCATGTTTTTACTCCTGATATAACAGACTCATCTTCACCTCACCTTGGCTATAACATACCATTTTTGGCCTGTTGGCAGGAAAATATGCTGTTTTTGATTATTCAACTTCCTTTCCCACGCACAGGAAGGCAGAGAATATTGAAGGGGAGGTGCTTTTCGCATCTGTCAGTGATCTAAGGCTCTAAGCTACTCAAAATCATGCTTTTTCTGGTATATTTGGAAACAGGGAGATGGCAGAAGAAAATTACGGACTTATTTAGGTCCCATGTAATTTACGGGAGAGCTAATTTTGCATTATTGTGGACAGTTTTATTAATGTATGCAGTAGTGGGCATTATAAGCATATGGAAACAAGAAACTTTGTGTCTTTGTTGCAAATGAGGCGATTTGGCTGTAACAGACCTCAGTTATAACATACTTTTTTCCGCTGTCCCTTGAAGTCTGTTATATCTGGAGTCAACTGTATAAGCATTGATAACAATAAAGGTCCATGCGATATGCAGGGTGGTCAGAAAGTAACTCCCTATTAGAAACATGTAATAACTTTGTCAAATATTGCTCAATTATCATGAAACAAGTTTTATTTTGTAACTTGAAATGGGAGAATTTGTCTGCGAACTTAAAATTTCACATAGGAACCAGAGTTTCCCGTCAATTTCTGTAGGCGATTCGGTATGCACACGACAGACTTATATATGCACATAATCCTGTGGTACTTTTCCCAGCACATCTCAAATGCTCTCTCAAGTTCATCCAAATTTTGCGGTTTGGTGCGGTACACGCCCTCCTTTGCCCAACCTCACCAGAAAAAGTCATAGTGCTTAAGGTCAGGACTTTGTGCTGGCCATTATTCCGGACCTCCCTACAACCTGGCAATTGTTTATCCATCCGCACATGGACAGTCAATACAAAATATGGGAGTGCATCATCTTGCATGAAGATAAGATTGAAGTTATCCCATTGTGTGATGATCGTCCATACCTGACCTTGCAGCATGGAAAGATACAGCTCTCTATTCATCATATTTTGAAGGAGGAAGGGGCCAGTAAGTGGCGAGAGCAAGGCGATGCGCCATTTTGACTGCTTGCATGACTGAACCTGCCATCTGGTAGGCAGCCATTTTAATTCTACCATTGCAAGTTACAAAATAAAACATGTTTAATGAAAATCGAGACATATTTGTCAAAGTTATGACATGTTTCTAATAGAGAGTTACTTTCATATAAGTCTGTCGCGTGCATACCGAATCGCCTAAAGAAATTGACAGGAAACTCTGGTTCCTATGTTCACAGACAAATTCGCCAATTTCAAGTTACAATATAAAACTTGTTTCATGACAATTGAGCAATATTTGACAAAGTTATTCCATGTTTCTAATAGGGAGTTACTTTCCGACCACCCTGTACCCCAAGAGGGGTGAAAGCACTACCCAGCACCCAGCATTATTACAAATGTAAGGCCCAATATTGTAAACTGAAATCAAAGTAAGGAAAGATCTCTATTATGCATAAATACTGTACAATACATAATCGCAGATTTCCTCTTAATTTGTGTTAATACAGCCAGCCTTAATATATTTTAAAAACCCGCTGACCCTTCCTCCATCCTTTTTCCTCCCTGTCAACATGAGTGCTGTCATGCATGTGGGCCATTAGCAAGGCAAATTAAGGTCATGAAAAACCGAGTTAAAGACTTACTTGGGAGTCCTGGATATCTGGTTTGTAAGCGATTGTGAGCAGCATATAGTGCCCGGGCTCCTGCTCGTCGAGCTGCTTGCTGTTTGCTGCTGACCGTAACAAAATTACAAGGAAACTGAGTTCGGGCTTCCATGCGATTTCCGAGGGCTCCTGAAAAAAAACAAAAAGCAAATCAAGCCATATGGGCATCATAAGAGCCATTACACCAGTTGATGGCATTGCGTGGGGTGATACTCAATGCCTTGTTCACATACTTCGGGGATGACGAGGGGCTGGATTCTTGTTCTGCTGCTGGCATTCTGAGTGTGGCAAAGTTGTGGTCGGTGGTTGTGAAAGTGTGGGTGGCCAAGGTGCGTCAGTGGGCTCAGGCGTACTTGGTGTATTGTAGTAGTTCAAGGTCCCGAAAGCTACTAATAGGAGAATGTGGAGTAACAGTTGTTGACCGATATGTAGGGCTGGTTACAATGATGCTTACAATGATTACAATGATTAAGGCAGTGCATTAGCAAAAATACGGTAGGCGCATTTTTGAGAGAACTTTATTTTTTGTGGCGAAACGCGATGTTAATCTGTGAAAACACGAACTAGGCATCCTGCACAAAGGTTTGGCCTTTACAATGATACTATACTCGACATGATTGCATTAAAATGTGGACAGACGGCCACAGAAATGTGTCCGATATTCACGCGATTCCGTCCGCCATGTTAATCTAATGCACTTTTCGGAGACACCATTTTCTGTGAACTTCAACTTGCTGTAAAGGTCACTTCTTGGCTGAAAATGGGAAAAAAAGACGAACTAGGTGCACTGCGGCAGATCATGTTCTATTTTTTGGTGCAATTTCTGTGTTGATTGAACTATTTTTGCGGCAGTACGGCCACAGAAATGTAGACATGTATGCAGGGGGGTACCTAGGTTACCTGGCGCCCTTGGCAAGAAGCTCTACCCCCCCCCCCCCCCCCCCCNCCCCCCCCCCCCCCCCCGCACGTCTCTAGAAAAATTTCTTTACCGCAAATAGACACATCATTTATCTAAAAAAATTGCACACGCTTTCATGAAAAAAGTGTTTCATAATATTAACAACAGAATCTGACATGATCGTTAGGAGCTTATCAGGAATAACTAATAATCTAGCCCGATCTGGCCTATATAAAAGAAGTCATCAAATTTCAAACACTACCTCTTGTCAATTGTCGCCGACCGGGGCGTTTTTCAGGAGGTGACCGGCTGACAGCATGATATAGCGCTTTATGGCGGTTTTCTTCCCGGTTTACACCAGTATAGCAGTTGGGATCCAGAAATTTTTTCTGAGGGGGGGGGGNCCCCCTGGGGGGGGGGGGGGCGCCCCAGGTTGGGAACCACTGATCTAGCCCGAACACTACCTCTTGTCAGTTGTCGCCTACCGGGGCGTTTTTCGGGAGGTGACTGGCTGACCGCATGATGGCGGTTTTCTTCGTGGTTTACACCAGTGGCGACATCACCTGACTCAGTAGAAGAGAGGCGACTCGCTCCTCTTCTACTGAAGTTCAGAGGAGTCCGTTAGGAGCGAGTCGCCTCTCTTCTACTGAGTCAGGTGGTGTCGCCACTGGTGTAAACCACGGTTGTTAGAGTATATCCGCGAAGTAAACCGCGAAGAAAACCGCCATAAAGCGCTATCATGCGGTCACCTCCCGAAATACGCCCCGGTAGGCGATAAGAGCTGATAATATGGGGAGTGTCCGGGGGCTGGTACCGAATCTTCGTAAGAAGGCGTATCTTCGGAAGGGGCGCCTCCTTGGAAGGGGCGCCTCCTTGGAAGGGGCGCCTCCTTGGAAGGGGCGCCTCCTTGGAAGGGGCGCCTCCTCGGAAGGGGCGCCTCCTCGGAAGGGGCGCCTCCTCGGAAGGGGCGCCTCCTCGGAAGGGGCGCCTCCTCGGAAGGGGCGCCTCCTCGGAAGGGGCGCCTCCTCGGAAGGGGCGCCTCCTCGGAAGGGGCGCCTCCTCGGAAGGGGCGCCTCCTCAGACTGCCGAATGCCTGCAGTCTGAACACAGCACAATCCGCAAATGCATTTAGTTTCCCTCTATTGCCACATACGGGTAGGTTGAAAAGGTTCCACAAGTAGAGGCCCAAACTGCCTAACCGGTTATAATTGTTCCGTACGCTCATTTAAAAAAAATATTTGATAATAATCATAATCAACAAAATCATCATTGAATATGTGGTGCATCCACTATATGTAATCTAAGGAGGGTCATACAGCTCTGTGATTGCGCCGCACAGTGGTGCCCCGACCCCGTTTTCATGGACATA
>KZ539400.1:0-15114 GCA_000934665.2 Catajapyx aquilonaris
TCATGAGTTTTATTAGTTCATATATTGGGTTAGCTTGCGTCTCCCTTCATCGCTGACTACCCCTCATAGGGAAATGTCGTGATGTTGTTGTTGTTGTATTATTATTATTATTATTATTGCAAATTCCTACCTTGCATTCCAATTCCAGTACCCCAACTCCACCACATGCCACCGTCCAGAATTTGATTAAAAACACTAGCTCTCGCGAACTTGGAATCATGTTGTTAGAACACATAAAATGTGCCTTCAGGTAGGCAAGAATAATTTATCTGAAACTCCCTCAGGTTGCTGCAGGTAAGACTGCCTCCCCCAATAGTACAAATTCCCATGGCCATCCCAATTACTTAACCCTACACTTCAGGCCACTGCCCACCTATGGGCACAATTTGCTCTTTTGTGCAGGGATTTTTGTTTATGAGTCTGAATGTGGTCATGATGATCACCAATAGTAATTGGTTGAACAGGTCATGACCAAACACAGGTCTACATATACATTCACGTGAGAAATAAATTGGTATCACATATAACATCGACCTGAGAGATGGTTGGGCAAAGTAAGCTCTGTGACAATGCTGCATTATGTACCATACACAAACTGATCTATTTTTAGAATTTTGGTTATTCGGGTATGACATCAATTAGGAAGTAAACATTCTCACAAGCAATAATTTTGAAAGTTTTTCCAAAAGTTTCTGTTTAAGGTGCTAACTGGTGCCAATACAATGCATCCCAGCCTGATTGAAATGGGAAAATGTTACGAGGTCCGTTCTACTATATAATAATAATGATTTACAATTTATTTTTTTGCCACAAATACAGAGCTTTCACAGGTCGGCAGCTGGGCACACATTATCGATAGAATCCTCCTGGAGCCGAATGCACTGGCACCACGGATGTGGCAGCATCTCCAAGCCCTCCAGGAACACTCTTTGGTGGTGCGGTGCACCCACTCCCAGACAACTGCTCACAGAGTCACAGTCAACAATGTCGCTGAAATGGCCTCAGTGAAGGAATTTTATTATGGATCCAAACAGTCACACGGGACCAGGTCAGGGGAGTATGGCAGGTTTGGAACCACTCAAAGCTGTATCCATGAAAAATTCCCTTCGCCGACACCATTTCGGGGACATTGTTGACTGTAAGCAGTTGTCTGGGAGTGGGTGCCTGTTGTTTGGTTCCTGGAGGGCCTGGAGAGGTTGCCACACTTATGACTCCTGTGCATTCGACTCCAGGAGGATTCTCTCGATAATGTGTGCCTACGTGACGACCTGCCTGGGCCCTGTATTTGTGGCAAGAAAAATATTGTAAATCATTTTAGTATCGTAAGGCTGTCGTAATTTGCTGTTTTGTGCAGTTTAGGAAGGCTGTCTCATGGTTCATGATAAAACCCATCCATATCGATTACTTACTAGAGCTGCAAAAAAATCACAAAAATGCTAGTTCCACTCGGGCAACAAACCCATTCTGGCTGAGGTTGCTCAATTAATATTACCATATACACAAATCACCACAAATCCCATTTATTGATGTTTTCTTCTGCAAATTTTGAAAATGTTTAGAAACTTGTACAACAACCTAGTTTGAAACTTGTTACAAATCACACCCACTTAAACGCACCTTCTGCACGGAAGTAACAAAAGTGGAATGAAAATAAGTTTGCCACTGCATGAGACAAGACAAAATCATGTACAAAATTAGTGTCAACAGCGTGTCTTACACCAACTTTTAAGGCATGGCAAGCAACGCTCGAGATTCCTCACCAGTTCCTACATCCAGGAACTTTTCATTACGAAAACATACTAACAAGCACTTGAAAATACCAACTGGTCTTTGTTCATCCCCCCATTCTGCAATATTCAAGAAATAAAAGCAAGAATAAACAGTAAAGTTACTTCCTCTCTTCATGCTCGAAAGTGTACATTAGGGCAGCCCTTTCCAATCCCCAGACCAGTTTGGGGGGGGTTGGCTGCTCATAAACAGGCAGGAGTTGGGAATTAATTCATCCAGGCACATTGGTAAAAATGGCAGCTGGACTTAAAAAGAACAAGAGGGAATATTAACCCATAGGAACAAGGGCCCCAGGAACTCCAGTAGACAAATTGGCATTTGACATCCAATTGAAGCAGAAAAGGACGGTAAAATATTGCAAATCCAGATTAATGAAAGAAAAGCCATTCGATTCACTTGCCAAAATGAAGAGGATCTAATGAGAATTAAATCTCAATATTACTTCTGCAAGCACAGACTTCACGATGATATTAATCTGTACATGTGAATATGATTCCTGTAAATCAATTATAATTTTTCATGATCTCAGTTCATAATTAATGGCATTTACAATTCGCTTCACAATGAGGTATAGTAAGTTTACTCCAGACCACTGGTATAAACTTGTGCAAAACAAGTAAAAATATGAGTGTACTCATAGAAAATGACAATAATACAGTGCAAAATGAAGAGTGGTTCAGTAACATATTTTTGTCGGGGCTCAGTTTGTTCACTTCATCAACAAATTGCAAAACCTGTCAGGTCAGGTGCAAACTCGGTGATGTGACGGTGATGGTGTGCGGAAAGGTTAGAGAAATAGGATGCACATGTAACCATCAATCGGCTAGTTTGTGCATGGCTTTTTAGTTCAAATTGCACAGGCCGAGGGCAGGGCAGAGCAGAGCGGTGGAAGAAATGCAATCCTTACTGAAATTGCAGCTACCCTTCCGTTTCCCGCCTTGGCAATTTGCACTAAAATTCAAGGAGGGCTTAAACTGGGCAGTGGTGATGAATGGGCTTCTGCACAACCTATTCCTGCAACTGTTCCATCTGATGTTACTGTCACATGGTCTAGTTTGCACCCAGCCTGAGGTTTGTCATCATATAAAGAGACTATACCTGGAAACACTATACTTACAACATCTCTTTGGTGTGATAAATTCCACAACTCTTACAAACAAGTGGATTTTTGTGTAATACCACATAACAATTTGACGTTCCATTTAAAAACATGTAAAGTTTATTTTGACATTTAATTTCCCAGTCCCATGAACTAATAAAAGTTCTTTGTTGTTCACTTGTTGTCACTTCACGCTGATGATAATGGAAAATGGCTGCTGCAAAATCACATACAGTAATGGTACCTAAATTGACAATGTTCCCAATTACCTGAGTGATATTTTATGCCTGTGAGAGATATGCAACCTCATTTTGCATGACATTATCCAAGAGCATGAAAACAACATTGACTTCTCCTTTGAAATGAAAATAAGAAGCCTTAGTTATTCACTAAGTTATTAAGGGGGCACGATACCATTTTTCAAAATGACCATGATTCAAATATATCGTTTACTAGGTATTGAGCCTTTTGGGAGCAGGGGACCAGCTTTTGGGAGCAGGGATTAGTGAGGTGGAAATGGGGTGTGGGTAGGGGCTGTGTATATGTGGCTGTTGGTATCAGAGATGGTACTAATGGCACAGAAATGGTCCAGACACTTGGGGGTAGGCTGACCATTGACAAGTGTCTGAACCATTTCTGTGCTGATAGTGCACAGAAGCTTAGTTTAAAATGGTATGATGTCACTGAAAACATTTCAACCATTGATGGAGTCCACCTTATGTAAGTGCTAAACTTCACCTATAAGTATGAGGAAGATTACCTTAGTGTTTGTGAAATCACACAAAATACTAGAATTTTAAGTTACACATCCACTTTGAATTCCACCATCTAATTGGACCCTTTGTATACAATGTAAAAGATTATAGAGGTCAAGACAGTCGCCCTGAAGGTCTGAGGGTACTTTAAAGGGTTATGCACAGAGGAATCCCCAGGACAGTCCAACACTGGTCCTAGTCCCAGTCCTGTGTCCCAGTCAGTATGGGCTACTCTGTCTTTGTGCCCACGTTGCTTGGTACAGTACATATGAAAGACTAGAACTAGTACCAGAACCATCCCAGAGATGCTCGTGTAGATTCCTTAAGAGAGATCAACAGAGGCAACTTTAGGACTCGTGCGCTTGTCCAGGAATAACTGTTACAACCATCACATCATTCACAGTTTACACTACATTCATTACCACCACACTATTACTACATTATTTCATCCCTGCTCACTTCAGGACATTACTTTGTGGAGGGAGGGGAGAGAATGGATGGGGAGAATGGAAAATAGAAAAAAAAGGGAAAAGCACTTCCATAGAAGCTACTGTGGGTCATGGCAACACCAATCCTGGCTGAGGTCCTTTGCATGATTTGAATGAATTGATGATGATTTGCATGATGATGATTTGAATTGAAAATGTTCGACAAATTATTGCCTTCTAAAAGTCATAATTTCGTTCTTAGCCTAGTGCTTGCAACCATCATTCATTATTTTAATGCCTTTCAACTGGGTGGTAGGTACTGTACAGTGCTGCTCATAAAGAATGGTACGACTCTTATGTACAAAATGTTTATTCTGTTCCCAACCCCTGGGTCACCAGCATGTTTTTAGGGGTCATGAGGAAGGCTGGGAAAAAGGCAATTAAAATCAAGAAAAAAAGAAAAGAAAAAAACAAGGCAAAGTAAGAAAATTTTAGGGGGAAATTCATCTCAAATCTATGTAAGCATTGTACCAGGTTGAACATTTTGGTAATAAAAAATTTCGGAAAAAGTCGGGAGGGGGTCATATGGCTCGCCAGAGATCTAGGACAAGTTGTCCATAGTGTCGCAACGAAATCAGGTGGGAATCATGCTGGATAGTCAGAATAAACATGTCGTCTATGGAGTCATACCATTCTTTATGAGCAGGACTGTACATCTTACCAGTAGCAAAAAAAGTGATCATAAAAACCCAAGCTCCTCGTCACCACGTAAAGCAGTTTTTTCCATCCTATAATTAGGGAAAAAATTACTACTTTCAAAAAAAAGCAAAGTGTCAAAAACCAATTCTGAAAAATTATGTTTATGTCTGCATTTTTCTTCTGAAAATAATCCAACAAAAAATTGCAGCCTACTGTCTTTCACCTCTGCATTTCAGTCTCTAGGGCGTCCCCACCCTTTGTCCATGTGATGGTACCCAAAAAGTAGTGCAACCATACTGTGTAGTTTTAAAATAATTATTGCCAAGTTGTGTGTAATTACATCTGTATGATGCAAACCCTGCTTCTAATTGAATTCCACTTTTTTGGTGCCAGTGTGAATGAAGGTGGTTAGAGATTGGGGATTCCTGAGCAGAACCCCATGCCCTAGAATCGCAAAATGTCACAACATGGTACTGATGGGAGAATGGAATCAGTGAGACCGATCTACCATATTGCAAAGGTTGACTTAAAATGACAATCAGACTTTTCCCACTCATGTGACCTGCATCCCTTGAGAGGCCACCACTCTGCTTGATTCAGTCACTTTGCATGATCAATAAATATATTTAAAAATTCCCTAGAAACTGCTTCTTGTAACAGCCTGTTAAGCTGTTGCAGCACACACATGACCCAGGAACACACCGAGTTGATGTATACCGATAGGCAATAACATCTTGAATATTGTTAATGCGCTAGAATAGCGAAGCCTTGGAAACAACTCGCCAGCAGTGATTTATTGCCAATCCCTCTTAAAATGACTAAAAACTGCCTGCGTTAAAAATGAAAACAACAAATGATCAATGCAAATAATGCTACTGTCATTCTGCAGTATATCCTTAAGAATGAGCAAAACATAATACAATTTTAAAAATTCAGTGATTTGTGACAATAATCATTGGAAAAATTAACACCCAGGCTCTCTCAATTCCAAAATTTTGAGACGAAAAATTGAATAGCACTATGTTCCAACAATGATCATAATCATTGTTGGAAGAGTGCTATTCAATTTTTCGTATCCAAATTCATATCAAATTATTAGCACCTGGAAATGATTGTGGTCTGCAACCAAGCCAACACTTGGTCACCTTCTCACTGAGACACACATTATGTACCTTGTTAAAAACTTGACAAGATTAGTTTATTTCTTCAAGGGCATCAAAAACCCTTCTTTTAATGACATTTATTTGATGCAGCAGTCAAATAGAATACTTTTGCAAGACTATACTTTTGGTATCGTGGCCCCTTCAATGCAAATGTTATTACATTTGTAATCCATACATTTCAGAAGTCAACAGATATAGACCTGGAAATATGCAGATCAACACAATCAGTTCTCTGTCCCATAGTGTAATTGCAAAAACATGTCTCTGTGATGGAACATGAAACAAATGCATAGGTGAAAACACGAACTCAATTTCCCTCAACTTGTACATGACATTAGAATAACATATAGCTGAAAATGAACAGTTTGTTAAGTGCCACATATTTGTTTCAAAAACACAGCACCAGCCATAATGGCTCATTTGTGAAATTTCAACCACGGGAACATTATAGTGCACAAAGATGGCTGTCCTGTGCACAATTCAACCACCCAGTTAAAGTCATCTCAATAAGAGATTGGTAATCAAAATGTCCGTATATTTCCCCTCACCTCCAGTTGCCCCCTAATCCCAACCATTCCAACAGCCATAAATTACAATTCACTGACTGAGGGGCACCTGAGGAGCAAGCCCACTGATGACCTGGACTGCCCTCATGACGAAGGCTCTGATTCCCTGGGGGCACCTTGGCTGGGCTACTGTCTTCTCCACTGCCAGACGAAGCTCATGGAATATGTTGCGGGTATTTGGATTGCGCCTTGATGCATATCGAAGAGTCAGGAAACGATAGTATATCAGTGGTGTCACCAAGCTCGAGCGTCCACTGTAAAAAAAACACATACTGTAATCCTTGGAAAGTATGGAAAAGACATCAAAAATAGCCTGTGTAAAACTTCAATGCAACCATTATTAAGCTGTCTATGAAGCAGGGTGGAAGCAATTAAGTATAAAATGGACAACCCAAACACAAGTGATACAAGTTAATTAAGGGTGGGTGATTAATGGCAGTGCAAGGATGTCAGATATCTCTTGCAGCAAAATGCATAGGCAGAAACTGCTAGACCACTGCATGAAATATACTGTAGGGGAGGCCGGGGCACAGTGGTCCACTTTTGAACATTTAAATTTTTAAAAGAGCTCCTTTTATACAGTCGACACACCCAATATTTCCCGGCATAGTGGAGGTACTCATTGGTGATATACGTCACTAATATATTCATAGGCAATGCCATCCATTTGGCTAAATTTCTTTTTAGAAGCTGCCCTATGCAAATAGACCACTGTACCCCGATGCCCGGGGCAGTGGTCTGGAAGTGATTGGGACCCCTAATTCCCCAAGTAGTTGTTTTTTAAATCGTACATCTAACCCCTCTAAATAAATAGCAAATAATAAAAAGGGACTTCTGTTATTGCAACCTGCAGACACAAGTGAAACATCGTCTCTCTCCAGAAAGTAGACCTTGTCCTGCCACATCCTTTGGCACATGAACTTTATGTGATACTAGTGTCTTCAAAACCATTACACATAAACCTACGATGACATTAATTGCTCTGGAGAGGCAAAAGGGGACACGGTGGTCCACAGAGGTGCACATTTGTCCATGGACCACTGTGCCCCACTCTTCCCTATATATTTTACACATGATATACCACAAGACAAAATTTAAATTTTTGTCACAACTAGACAACACTTCACCTATTCTGCAAAGCTGAAGTAGCTAATTCAGACAATTTTAAAAAAATACACATAATGGGATAACAGAAGGACCACATCACCCGACAAAGTTTGGTTTGCTTGAAAAAACATAAGTTATGGGATATGTATGCAGAGCATGTTGGAAGTTTTAAATTACAGGCATGCTCATTTTGCTGCCCTTACTCCCTTCTGTTTCTATAATGATTCAATCAGACTTACAAGAACAGCATGAGGACAGTGAAAGGCATGAGGAAAATCTCCGTAAAGGCAACCAGACGGAGTAGGTTGTATGACTGGAACTCAACCAGAGTGACCAAGATGCGGATTCCCCACCACACATTCTGCCCACGTGCCTGTGGATTTACATAAAATGTTTAGTGACTGGTTTTCAAGTAACACTTAAAGTGAAGTTTGGTAGAAAAAAGAATGTACAACTTGACTCCGCCGGACGTCCAGAAATGTCAACGTGTAGCTTGAAGCATGCAATACTGCAAATAAAAAGATCGGCAGCAGAACCACTGCAGGTCATGCAGTCAAGGAAGAATTCAAATATTCCATACAACTCTAATAATAACATAACGTGGGTTTAAAAGAACTTGTAACTTGCCTGCAAAATATCATATGTCAAGAGCTGTCACTCTTACACGACTATGAGGAAACCAGTTATACAGGGTGTAAATGAATTCGGGGGACAAACTTGCAGGGGTAATAGAGGGGACCAAGACAAACATTTTTGACCTAGGAACCCGTGTCCGGAAACGCCATCTAGAGGGGGTTCATAGACAAGGAACGGGTGCGCTCAGACGCGTCACGCGGGAGGCGCTAACGAGCGGACCCTTTAGTTGCTAGGTGCCGCGCGGATTGTACACAACTTTGCAATTCGCCATAACTTGGCAACAACAGAGTTGTTGTTTATTATCTGTGCCCTACCTTGCATGCTGACTTTAGTTGTTAGGTGGCTCTGTTGTTGCCAGGTTATGGCAAATTGCGAAGTTGTGTACAATTCGCATGCCACCTAGCAACTAAACGATCCGCTCGCTGACACCGTCTGCTGACGCGTCTGAGCGCACCCATTCTTTGTCTATGAACCCCCTCTAGATGGCGTTTCCGGACACGGGTTCCTAGGTCAAATATGTTTGTCTTGGTCCCCTCTATTACCCCAACAAGTTTGTCCCCCGATTTCATTTACACCCTGTATAGCAATCCTAATTAATTGCTCTAAGATCTGTAGATGTCAATCAGAGTCCTGGTACAGTAAGACGTCAGGTTAAAATAGCCATGTTTTATATGAGAGCTGCATGGAAAGAAGTATGAAATAATGCAAGTACTGGGCAGGTAACACAGGTTTTCTATCTTTCTGCACTTGGTGCATTTGTAAGAATAGGACAGCATCTAGACAGAAACACAAAAATTCAGCCAGTTTAGTATTCTAAAGATGAGACCACACAAAGCCTGTGATTTCATTCCCACTAAACTGGTCACAAAAGCTGACTTACAACCATATCCAAAATGTACAGGGGTCTAAACATAATATGTTTAGACCCCTGTACATTTTGGATATTATGCAGTCTTAGCACTACTTTTAGTTTTAATCTTCAAAATCCATCAATCAGCTCTCCATCCTTCATCCCAAAGTGCCCACGCCAATTGAAAAATCCTTATGACTGAGACTAAAATTACTGCTAAAACAGCCCATGTGCACACTTCTCCACAATACTGATTTATAGCACTATACTCTATACTTCTATAGCCGTGGTTCCCAACCTGTGGGTCGCGACCCCCAAGGGGCTTGAGAAGGGTTTTCTGTGGTGTCTCCAAGGTTGTATTTACATTAACAAACAATCAGCTGCAAATAAGTATGTTATGAAGTTATGAAAATATTTTGTTTTCTTTACCCTATAAAAATGCATTTTTATGCAAATGTTGGGGGGTGTCACAGGTAACTCGGCTATTATAAAAGGAGGGTCGCCACTCGAGAAAGGTTCAGAACCACTGCTCTAGAGCATGGCTAGCAGCACCCGTCAGTGACTCTGGGAATCCAGCTGTAACTACTTGTCTTGGCTGTTCTCATCTGTTACCCAGGATTGTCAGGCCATCAGTTGTGCATCGATATACAAGGATAGGTCAATGATTTCAAATCTTACGAGATATTAGGAAGTAGTGAAACTAACCAAAAATTAGAACTCTGATTACTGGGGGCAATAGTATCAATGGTGTCAATAATGGGTTGGTTAGTGAAAATATTTTGTTTGGTGATAGTCTTGCAAAGTAAATAAATAGTACTACGGCTCTATTTCCCAGGCCATGCAAAACTTGTCACACCATCCTTCTTCTTCGTTAATGATAACATTATGATATCCTGCATTATAAGTATGACTGTGACACCCACATACTGCAAAATAAAGTGCAGTTGCAAAATCAAAACTCACGAAGCCATTCCACTGAATTGATTCAAAGTGTCAAATGTTCTTAATTGTGAAAGGATACAAGTCATTGGTCCTGCATAGAGAAATATGAGGGAATAGAAGAGGTAATGGCAGCTGTCCTCGATGATGAGCTGTGCCAGAAATTCCCTGGTGAACTGGACCCTCGGCAGGCGCTGGTGGAGGCGGAGGGCACTAGTGGCTGCATTTGACATCAGCGCCTTGTAATATGCATTCAGTGGATTGCTAAAATAACCAACAGTTGTAAAACAAATTATTATTTATGCTACAATGAAGCATTTCCATTTTGTTCAGTTAACACTGCTTTCAAATTTTTCACTACAGCATGAAGTAAGAAGTCCATTCAGATGAAAATGACCCACTCAATCAGATGTGAACAATTATAAATTAGTGCAGGAACAATTACTCTAAAAATCTGGATGTCTCATCTACTATTGAACCAAAGGAAGTGCTCCAGGATTGGTGTTTGAGATCTGAGGTCCGAGATCATAATTTTTAGTGAGGTTGTTTCTAGTAATATTAACAGAAAAAGTGAAACTCTGTTTTTGCTAATTAGATGATCCCATACGAGAAATCAGGAATGACAGTTATGATCATCCAATCTATCCCTGGGTTCAACCCTGACTCACTCTCGACCAGGGGTTCTCAACCCATGCTGTTATTATGCATATGGGCCTTAGTGGCAGGCTGTACATTTTTGAATGAGGACATTCTAGATGTGTACCATGACAAGTGCAGTCCCAGTGGGATCACGTGAGACAGGGTACATGAGCATACCTGATGACAGGTTATAACTTAAGATTTGATCATTCATTTTTAGCTCATAACTGTGGTTAACTTGCACCTCCTTATTTATAGGGAAATGTCATAATGGATGTACAGAATGTTCCAAATACAGGCAGTCTCCAACTTACATAGCTCCAACCGACATAGATTCAAACTCGCATAAAAAATTTCTGATAGGTGCAAAAAATCTCCAGTACCAATATATTGATGTAAGGTACAGTACAGCATACCATATACTTTTTTTAAAAGGTTCTCAAATGCGTAAAAATCGACTTATCTAATGTTGCGGAACAATCCACGTTTACATAAGTCTGGGACTGGCTGTATTAGGGTCCTTTTAGTATCACAAATTTCACCCAAAGTTGTTAGTTTTGTGTAGCGTTTTGTGACCCAATCGAGATGCCCAATAATTCCCAGGTGTGGTCGAACATAGCAGCTGCTTTATAATTGGGCACCTCAATAGGGGCACAAAAAGCCACATAAGAATAACAACTTTAGGCAAAATTTGCAATAACTAAAAGGACCAAAATACTGGGAACACACTGTATATGCGTACAGTATTGGTCATATATCGAGGCAACTGCCAGCGACATTTTCCGAAGCGGCAGAAGAAGGAATCGAAGATAAGCATGCTACAAGCCGGGCGAGCAAGATTCCTTCTTCTGCCGATTCGGAAAATGTCGCTGGTGGTTGCCTCGATATATGACCAGAACTGTACACACTCAATTGACTTGTTCTTGCTAAAATGGGCCAAAACCACATGGACTCAATCTCTTTTTCTGATGACCGAAAGGTAACCCCAGGGCAAGTGACCAAAGTCAAGAAATATGCTGCAGGAGCTTCTGGCAAGTGGAAAGCCAACACCACAGATGGCCAGGTGCAAATCCAGGTTAATTCTGCTAGTGTTTTTGAACATGCCTGAGATGAATTAATTTTTTTGGCCAGTAAATGAAATTATTTTGGCATCGTCATGTCTCATGTTACACTGGACTTGGACGAATTGCTTTCAAGAAACAGCTTATGTGTAGATTACACAATAACTTCCCTTGCAGATGATCCAGACAACAAAAGCCAACACACAAAATTCGACCCATCTGTTTACAAAGTCAGCATAAGCTTTTGCAACACCTACCAGCTTAAGCCAGGCGTACTGGTGCTGGTAACATGGCATGACAATAAAATGGCAGTATCAGTATTTGATTGGTTCGCATTTGCATTGCTAGTGAACACAATGATACCAGTGACAAGGGAGAGAATTATGTAGAGGCAGTTGATTCACTCCCTGGAGCAGGGGTTGCCAGATGAAGTGGCCTAAATCCCTTATTATAAATTGAACCCCTCCCTTGAAGAAGGGTGTATGTGCAATTATTGTTTTAAAAGTAGTGAGCCTCCCTGTGAAGGAGTGCCTAGGTGTCCTCAGAGGTGAATGGCACTTTATCACTTCTTTGTGTAGTCCCCCTGGAGTGTGATGCACTTCTCCCATCAGTGGTCCAGCTTTGCGTAGCTTCGCAATAAAATGTTTGTCTTGATTATCAGACCATTCTCGAACAGCATTCATGATGGCATCATCACTGTTGATACGCAGTTATTTCAGGTGTCGTTTGAGTGTTGGGAACAGGTGAGAGTCAGATCCAACGGTCACCTGTTCCCAACACTCAAACAGCACCTGAAAGAACAGCATTTCAACAGTGATGTAGCCGGCTTCATGAACACTGTTCGTGAATGGTGTGATGACCTAGAGCAGAGGTCTCAAACATGCGGCCCCACGGTCCTATCTCATGTTTTGGCCATTATCAACATGTTTAGCAATTTGACAATGGCTCTGCCATGAGTGAAGTGGGGAACTCTGGAAAAATATTTCTTCTGCAGATGTCAGGTGTGTACTTTGTCAGTTACATCACCTAAGATTTGTGACCTTGAACACACAAAAAATTCCACCTGCGACGGGCCATTCATCTTGTCCCAGTTATTCTTTACTTAGTACTAGTCACCTGTTGGCATATTGCACCGCTGGTAAGTGCGGCCCGCACTAAAGTTCCTGCAAGCTTATGTGGCCCTCTCTACCTAATCGAGTTTGAGACCCCTGACCTAGAGCCTAAACAAATATTTTTTTCGCGAAGGGATGCAAAGCTGGACAACTGCTGGGAGAAGTGCATCACACTCCAGGAGGACTACATAGAGACGTGATCAAGTACCATTCACTTGGGACAACTCCTTCACAGGAAGGCTCACTACTTTTCAAACAAAAATTGCACATACACCCTTCTTCGAGGGAGGAGTTCAAGTTTCTGACACTTCCCTCCTGGTGATACTGGTACCTCTAGCTAGCAGATAACAGCTTTCCAGCTGACAAGGATCCTTCGACCTGGGGTTGCTTTTCGGTTCTGAGAAAAACTTATTGCACCATAACATTTTTTTTTTTAATCCCAGATTTTTAGAGCCTACCTTGTCAATTACAGTGTCCCTTTAATTATGGGAATAAGGAACAATGAATAGTTCCCATACAACAAAGTTCATCATGTAAAGTAGAATGCATCACCATATTTATACAACATTGTAACTGAGAAAAAAAACTCATCACTAACCCGAACAAGGGCAAGAAGTATCCAAATGTGAAGATGATGGTGGCGATCCTGGTAGCCCATTGGGCAAAATCCAGCTTGTGGTTTGAGATGTGCTCAACAAGTGAGTTGAGTGATGGAGACTGCTGGGACTCGCTTGATTGTTGCCTATTACCACTGTCTTCCTCATTTTCACCAGCGGCATCTGCATCTCCTTGCCTCTCATTCTGGCTTGAATCAGAACTCATCCTTGTAGCAGAAGTCTCGCTTCTTCCTGCCATCAGTAAGAAGGATAGTGGTAAGGCTAGAGATATATCACAATGAACATTGACAACAATTAGGTAAATATTGATGTCATACAGTATGTTTCCATGTAAATGTAAAACAATGGCTCAAAGATATTTCAATGTATCTAGGTATTACAAAATAATGCATAAAACCATTGGCTTGTTAGCCCCTTCAGCCACAGAGCTCTTCGTCGTTGATCTGACAAAAGAACGAATTCAACATTCATAATTTTATAGGAGAGCCCACAAAAATCTGCAAACTGCTATAGAAATACATGGGATGGCCTTTTGATTTTCTGTTCTAATTCTGATGTCAGAATGTGACCAAAGACTTGATGGCGATGCAGAGGCCACAATCGGATTTTAGCAAAAATGTCGAATATGTCCTTTTGTCAGATTAATGACATCTTTTCTTCTCTCTCTCTCTCTCTCCCTCTCCTNCCCCCCCCCCCAATGTTAAGTTATATAACTTGCCATCACCTACACATATAGGCGACTGGAGCCAAAAGGATTAAGTGGTGATGGTTCCTAATCACATAATTTAAATATAGTTTTCTCAGTTCACAGTATGGGGTCATAACACAAATCTCAACTGCAGAAGTTTCGGAAATGCTCTAGGTAGCGATGTGGTTACAATAATCTGATTGTGCGATCTGGAAGAATTTTCTGGAAGGTTTTTTTGGGTTATTTTGGGTCAGGATCAAGCTGAAAATGGGTGTAATTCATATGGCAGGGTGCCAGAGTCAAGAACCACATAAAAATACCATACTGATAGAATTTTGAAGAGTGTGAACTGGCACAAAAACTGAATTTCTACTATTTTTCTCTAATTTTCATCTGCAAGTATAATTTTTTTTGTAACACTTTTACTGGGTGTCTTACACTGTTTCCTTGGTTAAGTCAAAATAATAACATTTTTACTGACAAGTGTCTCCAAAAGAATTTTTCTAAAGGAAAAAAATCCAGGGCTGCTAGACATCCCAGACATGCACCACTGCATAGCACCTCAATCTGCTTGGCTACACTGGAGAGTTCGGAGCTCTACTTAAGTCTTGTGCACTTGAGATCATTGTGGATACATCCAGTAGTGATGTGTGACACCGCCAAGGACACTTTCATTTTTTTTAAATACCCTGCGGCAAGACATTTGCTGCAAAATGATCACTGCAAGTCAGCCAGGTATGAAGCTCTTTGGGTTGAAAAAACATCAATCCCAAAGTTGCTCCGGACCAATTCCACGATATGTCAACCTGGCAGGGGTTACAAAAAATTTATGGTAGGAGAAAATATATTGCTCTCTGAGTCAATTTGTTATATGGTGTCGATCTTGGGGGAGGAAGGAGCAGCTGCTATATTAATGAGTACAAATACAGGGGCGTAGGCAGAAAAGAATTCAGGAGGGGGGGGGGGG